>CM038673.1:64579182-64698548 GCA_021605145.1 Aegilops bicornis | reverse complement strand
CATGAAGAGACACTAAAGTATGATTTGCATTTCTTCTATAACTCGCATGCACATCCCTACCCTATCGTGCTGCGCTGGTAGGTGTTTTGGTGGACGCTTCAATTTTCTCTCTCGTTGCAACGCACGGGCATATGTGCCAGTCTCTCCCTAATAATAAAGCACGGATTGGGTCTCCGGGTTCACCGTCGCGCCTTTTTTGCAAAAAAGCACTTACAATTCTGAGTAGTTGAACCCGCAGTCTAGTAAATTAATAAAAAAAACGTTTCGCACTGCTCCTTCGGGGCGAATCTGCAGCCCGCTGAGACCCATATCGGGCCTTGGGAAATTCATCCGAGCCCGAGCTACGCCAGTACCCCGCCGCCCGACCGCGCCGGTCGGACCTCCTCCACCTCGCCTCACCGCCGGCGACCGGACCCTGGCCGGACCAGCGGATGAGCAGCGCATCTCTCTCTCCCCCTGTTGGGGAACGTAGTAATTTCAAAAAAAATTCTACGCACACGCAAGGATCATGGTGATGCGTAGCAACGAGAGGGGAGAGTATTGTCCACGTACCCTCGTAGACCGTAAGCGGAAGCGTTATGACAACGCGGTTGATGTAGTCGTACGTATTCACGATCCGACCGATCCAAGTACCGAGCGTCACGGCACCTCCGAGTTCAGCACACGCTCAGCTCGATGACGATCCCGGACTCCGATCCAAAGAAAGTGTCGGGATGAGTTCCACAAGACGACGGGCGTGGTGACGATGATGATGTTCTACGGCGCGAGGGCTTCGCCTAAACTCCATGATGATATGATCGAGGTGGAATATGGTGGAGGGGGGCACCGCCCACGGCTAAGGAACGATCACGTAGATCAACTTGTGTGTTATGGGGTGCCCCCCTGCCCCCGTATATAAAGGAGCAAGGGAGGGGTGCGGCCGGCCCTAGGAGGAGGCGCGCCGGAGGAGTCCTACTCCCACAGGGAGTAGGACTCCCCATTCTAGTTGGACTAGGACTTGGGGAAGGAGGAGAGGGGAAAGGAAAGGGGGGCGCCTCCCTGTCCTATTCGGACTTGGGGGGGAGGGCTGCTGCCCCTTGGCCCCTTCTCCTCTTTCTCCACTAGGCCCACTAAGGCCCATTAGGTCACCAGGGGGTTCCGGTAACCTCCCGGTACTCCGGTAAAATGTCGATTTCACCCGGAACACTTCCGATGTCCAAACGTAGGCTTCCAATATATCAATCCTTATGTCTCGACCATTTCGAGACTCCTCGTCATGTCCGTGATCATATCCGGGACTCCGAACAAACTTCGGTACATCATGTTGGAAATATGCCCTAGAGGCAATAGTAAATTAGTTATTATTATATTTCCTTGTTCATGCTAATCGTTTATTATCCATGCTATAATTGTATTGATAGGAAACTCAGATACATGTGTGGGTACATAGACAACACCATGTCCCTAGTAAGCCTCTAGTTAACTAGCTCGTTGATCAATAGATGGTTACGGTTTCACGACCATGGACATTGGATGTTGTTGATAACGGGATCACATCATTGGCGTAATGATGTGATGGACAAGACCCAATCCTAAGCCTAGCACAAAGATCGTGTAGTTCGTATGCTAAAGCTTTTCTAATGTCAAGTATCTTTTCCTTAGACCATGAGATTGTGCAACTCCCGGATACCGTAGGAGTGCTTTGGGTGTACCAAACGTCACAACGTAACTGGGTGGCTATAAAGGTGCATTACAGGTATCTCCGAAAGTGTTTGTTGGGTTGGCACGAATCGAGACTGGGATTTGTCACTCCGTGTAAACGGAGAGGTATCTCTGGGCCCACTCGGTAGGACATCATCATAATGTGCACAATGTGATCAAGGAGTTGATCACGGGATGATGTGTTACAGAACGAGTAAAGAGACTTGCCGGTAACGAGATTGAACAAGGTATCGGATACCGACGATCGAATCTCGGGCAAGTACAATACCGGTAGACAAAGGGAATTGTATACGGGATCGATTGAGTCCTTGACATCGTGGTTCATCCGATGAGATCATCGTGGAACATGTGGGAGCCAACATGGGTATCCAGATCCCGCTGTTGGTTATTGACCGGAGAACGTCTCGGTCCCGAACCCGTAGGGTCTACACACTTCACGTGCGGTGCCGCTAGGGTCGTCTGAATCTGAGTATGCAGCAAACCGACTGTTGTTCGGAGTCCCGGATGAGATCCCGGACGTCACGAGGAGTTCCGGAATGGTCCGGAGGTAAAGATTTATATATAGGAAGTCTTATTTTAGTCACCAGAAAAGTTTCGCACTTTAATCGGTATTGTACCGGGAGTGCCGAAAGGGGTCCGGGGGTCCACCGGGGGGTCCACCTGCCCCGGGGGCCACATGGGCTGTGGGGGGTGCGCCTTGGCCTATATGGGCCAAGGGCACCAGCCCCAAGAGGCCCATGCGCCAAGGAGACTTGGGGAGGAGAGTCCTAAGAGGGAAGGCACCTCAGGGTGCCTTGGGAGGATGGACTCCTCCCTCTTGGCCGCACCCTTCCTTGGAGGAAGGGGCAAGGCTGCGCCCTCCCCTCTCTTGCACCTATATAAAGGGAGGGAGGGAGGTGGCCGCACCTGAAGCCCTTGGCGCCTCCCTTCCTGCTACACCTCCTCCTCCTCCCGTAGTCGCTAGCGAAGCCCTGCCGGAGTTCTGCTGCATCCACCACCACGCCCGTCGTGCTGCTGGATCATCATCAACCTCTCCTTTCCCCTTGCTCGATCAAGAAGGAGGAGACGTCATCCGCTCCGTACGTGTGTTGAACGCGGAGGTGCTGTCCGTTCGGCACTAGGTCATCGGTGATCTGAATCACGGCGAGTACGACTCCATCATCCCCGTTCTATTGAACGCTTCCGCACGCGATCTACAAGTGGTATGTAGATGCAATCACTCTCCCATGACTCGTTGCTAGATGAACTCATAGATGGATCTTGGTGAAACCGTAGGAAAATTTTTAATTTTCTGCAATGTTCCCCAACAGTGGCATCATGAGCTAGGTCTATGCGTAGTTCTCTATTGCACGAGTAGAACACAATTTTTGTGGGCGTAGATGTTGTCAACTTTCTTGCCGCTACTAGTCTTATCTTGCTTCAGCGGTATTGTGGGATGAAGCGGCCCGGACCGACCTTACACGTGCGCTTACGTGAGACTGGTTCCACCGACCGACATGCACTAGTTGCATAAGGTGGCTAGCGGTGTCTGTCTCTCCCACTTTAGTTGGAGCGGATTCGATGAAAAGGGTCCTTATGAAGGGTAAATAGAAGTTGACAAATCACGTTGTGGCTTTCACGTAGGTAAGAAAACGTTCTTGCTAGAACCCTATTGCAGCCACGTAAAACTTGCAACAACAATTAGAGGACGTCTAACTTGTTTTTGCAGCAAGTGTTTTGTGATATGATATGGCCAAAGTTGTGATGAATGATGAATGATATATGTGATGTATGAGATCATGTTCTTGTAATAGGAATCACGACTTGCATGTCAATGAGTATGACAACCGGCAGGAGCCATAGGAGTTGTCTTTATTTTTTGTATGACCTGCGTGTCATTGAAGAACGCCATGTAAATTACTTTACTTTGTTGCTAAACGTTAGCCATAGAAGTAGAAGTAGTCGTTGGCGTGACAACTTCATGAAGACACGACGATGGAGATCATGATGATGGAGATCATGGTGTCATGCCGGTGACAAGATGATCATGGAGCCCCGAAGATGGAGATCGAAGGAGCTATATGATATTGGCCATATCATGTCACTACTATATAATTGCATGTGATGTTTATTATGTTTATGCATCTTGTTTACTTAGAACGACGGTAGTAAATAAGATGATCCCTCATAACAATTTCAAGAAAGTGTTCTCCCTAACTGTGCACCGTTGCTAAAGTTCATCGTTTCGAAGCACCACGTGATGATCGGGTGTGATAGATTCTTACGTTCACATACAACGGGTGTAAGCCAGATTTACACACGCAGAACACTTAGGTTAACTTGACGAGCCTAGCATGTACAGACATGGCCTCGGAACACAAGAGACCGAAAGGTCGAGCATGAGTAGTATAGTAGATACGATCAACATGAAGATGTTCACCGATGATGACTAGTCCGTCTCACGTGATGATCGGACACGGCCTAGTTGACTCGGATTATGTAATCACTTAGATGACTAGAGGGATGTCTATCTAAGTGGGAGTTCATGAGATGAACTTAATTATCCTGAACATAGTCAAAAGATCTTTGCAAATTATGTTGTAAGCTCGCGCTTTAGTTCCTCTGTTTAGATATGTTCCTAGAAAAAATATAGTTGAAAGTTGACAAGATGGCGATTATGCGGACAGTAGAAAGCTTATGTCCTTAATGCACCGCTCAGTGTGCTGAACCCCAAACGTCGTTTGTGGATGTTACGAACATTGGACATACACGTTTTGATAACTACGTGATAGTTCAGCTAAGCGGTTTAGAGTTGAGGCACCAAAGACGTTTTTCGAAACGTCGCGGAACATATGAGATGTTTCGAGGGATGAAATTGGGATTTCAGGCTCGTGCCCACGTCAAGAGGTATAAGACCTCCGACGATTTTCTTAGCCTGCAAACTAAGGGAGAAAGGCTCAATCGTTGAGCTTGTGCTCAGATTGTCTGAGTGCAACAATCACTTGAATCGAGGGGGAGTGGATCTTCCAGATGAGATAGTGATGTTTCTCCACAGTCATTGCCACCAAGCTGCTAGAGCTTTGTGATGAACTATAACATGTCGTGGATAGATATGATGATCCTTGAGGTATTCACGATGTTTGACACCGCGAAAGTAGAAATCAAGAAGGAGCATCAATTGTTGATGGTTGGTGAAACCACTAGTTTCAAGAAGGGCAAGGGCAAGAAGGGACACTTCATGAAACGGCAAATCAGTTGCTGCTCCAGTGAAGAAACCCAAGGTTGAACTCAAACCCGAGACTAAGTGCTTATGTAATAAGGGGAACAACCACTTGAGCAGAATTACCCTAGATACTTGGTAGATAAGAAGGCTGGCAAGGTCGATAGAAGTATATTGGATATACATTATGTTAATGTGTACTTTACTAGTACTCCTAGTAGCACCAGGGTATTAGATACCGGTTCGGTTGCTAAGTGTTAGTAACTCGAAACAAAAGCTACGGAATAAGCGGAGACTAGCTAAAGGTGAGCTGACGATACGTGTTGGAAGTGTTTCCAAGGTTGATATGATCAAGCATCATACGCTCCCTCTACCATCGAGATTGGTGTTAAACCTAAATAATTGCTATTTGGTGTTTGCGTTGAGCATAGACATGATTGGATTATATGCAGCCATACTGATTATTCATTTAAGGAGAATAATGGTTACTCTGTTAATTTGAAGAATACCTTCAATGGTCTAGCACCTAAAAGGAATGGTTTATTGAATCTCGATCGTAGTGATACACATTTTCATGCCAAAAGATATAAGATAGCAATGATAGTACCACGTACTTGTGGCACTGCCATGTAAGTCATATTGGTATAAAGCATGAAGAAGCTCCATGTTGATGGATCTTTGGACTCACTCGTTTTGAAAAGTTTGAGACATGCAAACCATGTCTATTGGTGTATACGCATGAAGAAACTCCATGTAGATGGATCGTTTGGACTCACTTGATTTTGAATCACTTGAGATATGCAAATCATACCACATGGGCAAGATGACTGAAAAGCCGTTTCAAGAAGATGGAACAAGGTAGCAACCTGTTGGAAGTAACACATTTTGATGTGTGCAGTCCAATGAGTCTTTGAGGCATGTAGTGAATATCGTTATGTTACGACTTCACGGATGATTCGAGTAGATGTTGAGTATATTTACTTGATGAAACACAAAGTCTGAATTATTGAATGGTTCAAGTAATTTCAGAGTGAAGTTAAAGATCATTGTGACAAGAGGATAAAATGTCTATGATATGATCATAGAGATGAGTATCTGAGTTACGAGCTTTGTACGCAATTAAGACACTGTGGAAATTGTTTCACAATTAATACCGCCTGGAACACCATAGTGTGATGGTGTGTCCGAACATCATAGTTGCACCCTATTGGATATGGTGCGTACCATGATGTCTCTTATCTAATTACCACTATCGTTCATGGGTTAGGCATTAGAGACAACCGCACTCACTTTAATAGGGCACCACGTAATTCCGTTGAGACGGCACTGTTTGAACTATGGTTTGGAGAAACCTAAGTTGTCGTTTCTTAAAAGTTTGGGGCTGCGGCGACGCTTATGTGAAAAAGTTTCATCGTGATAAGCTCGAACCCAAAGCGGATAAATACATCTTCATAGGATACCCAAAGCGGTTGGGTATACCTCCTAATTCAGATCCGAAAGCAATAGGGATTGTTTCTAGAAACGGGTCCTTTCTCGAGGAAAAGTTTCTCTCGAAAGAATTGAGTGGGAGGATGGTGGAGACTTGATGAGGTTATTGAAACATCACCTCAACTAGTGTATAGCATGGCACATGAAGTTGTTCCTATGGCACCTACACCAATTGAAGTAGAAGCTTATGATAGTGATCATGAAACTTCGGATCAAGTCACTACCGAACCTCGTAGGACGACAAGGACGCAGCGTCGCTTGGAGTGGTACGGTGATCCTGTCTTGAATGTCATATCGCTAGACAACAATGAACCTACGAGCTATGGAGAAGCAATGGTGGGCCCATATTCCAACAAATGGTTAGAAGCCATGAAATCCGAGATAGGATCCATGTATCGAGAACAAAGCATGGACTTTGGTGGACTTGCCCGTTGATCGGCAAGCCATTGAGATAAATGGATCTTTAAGAAGAAGACGGGATGTGGACGGTAATGTCACCGTCTATGAAGCTCGACTTGTGGCAAAGAGTTTTTCACAAGTTCAAGGAGTTGACTACGATGAGATTTTCTCATCCGTAGCGATGCTTAAGTCCGTTGGAATCATGTTAGCATTAGCTGCATTTATGAAATGAGGCAGATGGATGTCAAAACGAGTTTCCTTACCAGCTTTGTAAGGAAAGGTTGTATGTGATACAATCAGAAAGTTTTTGTCGATCCTAAGGATGCTAAAAGTTATGCTAGCTCCAGCGATCCTTCTAAGGACTGGAGTAAGCATCTCGGAGTTGGAATGTGCGCTTTGATGAGATGATCAAAGATTTTGGGTTTATACAAAGTTTGTGAGAAACTTGTATTTCCAAAGAAGTGAGTGGGAGCACTATAGAATTTCGATGAGTATATGTCGTTGACATATTGATGATCGAAATGATGTAGAATTTTCTACGTAAACCATATAGGGTTATTTGAAAAGTGTTTTTCATGTGAAAACCTGGATTAAGCTCTTTGAAACATTGAGCATCAAGATCTATGAGGATAGATCAAAACCGCTTAATGGTACTTTCAAATGAGCATATACCTTGACATGATCTTGAAGGTGTTCAAGATGGATCAGTCAAAGAAGGAGTTCTTTCCTGAGATGTAAGGTATGAAGTTAAGACTTAAAGCTCGACCACGGCAGAAAAGAGAGAAAGGACGAAGGTCGTCCCCTATGCTTTAGACGTAGGCTCTATAGTATGCTATGTTGTGTACCGCTCCGGAAGTGTGCCTTGCCATGAGTCAGTCAAGGGGTACAAGAATGATCCAGGAATGGGGATCATTGGACAGCGGTCAAAATTGTCCTTGGAGTAAATAAGGACATGTTTCTCGATTATCGAGGTGATAAAGAGTTCGGCGTAAAGGGTTACGTCAATGCAAGCTTTAACACCTATCCGAGTGACTCTGAGTAGCAAACCGGAGACGTATAGTTGAGCAACCATTTGGAATAGCTTCAAGTGGAGCGTGGAAGCAGCATTTACAATATGACATAGAGAATTGCAAAGTACATACGGATCTGAATACTGCGGACTCCATTGACTAAAACTTCTCTCACAAGGAAAACATGATCAAACCCCGAACTCATTGAGTCTTAATCACATGGTGATGTGAACTAGTTTAGCGACACTAGTAAACTCTTTGGATGTTGGTCACATGGCGATGTGACCTATCGATGTTAATCACATGGCGATGTGAACTAGATTATTGACTCTACTGCAAGTGGGAGACTGTTGGAAATATGCCCTAGAGGCAATAATAAATTAGTTATTATTATATTTCCTTGTTCATGATAATCGTTTATTATCCATGCTATAATTGTATTGATAGGAAACTCAGATACATGTGTGGGTACATAGACAACACCATGTCCCTAGTAAGCCTCTAGTTAACTAGCTCGTTGATCAATAGATGGTTACGGTTTCTGACCATGGACATTGGATGTCGTTGATAACGGGATCACATCATTGGCAGAATGATGTGATGGACAAGACCCAATCCTAAGCCTAGCACAAAGATCGTGTAGTTCGTATGCTAAAGCTTTTCTAATGTCAAGTATCTTTTCCTTAGACCATGAGATTGTGCAACTCCGGATACCGTAGGGAATGCTTTGGGTGTACCAAAGCGTCCACAACGTGAATCGGGTGGCTATAAAGGTGCATTACGGTATCTCCGAAAGTGTCATTGGGTTGGCACGAATCGAGATCGGGATTTGTCACTCCATGTAAACGGAGAGGTATCTCGGGCCCACTCGGTAGGACATCATCATAATGTGCACAATGTGATCAAGGATTTGATCACGGGATGATGTGTTACGGAACGAGTAAAGAGACTTGCGGTAACGAGATTGAACAAGGTATCGGATACCGACGATCGAATCTCGGGCAAGTACAATACCGCTAGACAAAGGGAATTGTATACGGGATCGATTGAGTCCTTGACATCGTGGTTCATCCGATGAGATCATCGTGGAACATGTGGGAGCCAACATGGGTATCCAGATCCCGCTGTTGGTTATTGGCCGGAGAACGTCTCGGTCATGTCTGCATGTCTCCCGAACCCGTAGGGTCTACACACTTAAGGTTCGGTGACGCTAGGGTTGTATGAATATGAGTATGCAGCAAACCGACTGTTGTTCGGACTCCCGGATGAGATCCCTGATGTCACGAGGAGTTCCGGAATGGTCCGGAGGTAAAGATTTATATATAGGAAGTCTTATTTTAGTCGCCGGAAAAGTTTCGCACTTTATCGGTATTGTACCGGGAGTGCCGAAGGGGTCCGGGGTCCACCGGGGTCCACCTGCCCTGGGGGCCACATGGGATGTGGGGTGCGCCTTGGCCTATATGGGCCAAGGGCACCAGCCCCAAGAGGCCCATGCGCCAAGGAGACTTGGGGAGGGAGAGTCCTAAGAGGGAAGGCACCTCAGGGTGCCTTGGGAGGATGGACTCCTCCCCTCTTGGCCGCACCCCTTCCTTGGAGGAAGGGGCAAGGCTGCGCCCTCCCCCTCTCTTGAACCTATATAAAGGGAGGGAGGAAGGGGTGGCCGCACCACAGAAGCCCTTGGCGCCTCCCTTCTGCTACACCTCCTCCTCCTCCTCCCGTAGTCGCTAGCGAAGCCTGCCGGAGTTCTGCTGCATCCACCACCACGCCGTCGTGCTGCTGGATCATCATCAACCTCTCCTTCCCCTTGCTGGATCAAGAAGGAGGAGACGTCATCCGCTCCGTCACGTGTGTTGAACGCGGAGGTGCTGTCCGCTCGGCACTAGGTCATCGGTGATCTGAATCACGGCGTAGTACGACTCCATCATCCCCGTTCTATTGAACGCTTCCGCACGCGATCTACAAGTGGTATGTAGATGCAATCACTCTCCCATGACTCGTTGCTAGATAAACTCATAGATGGATCTTGGTGAAACCGTAGGAAAATTTTTAATTTTCTGCAACGTTCCCCAACACATCAAAACTTATAAACTCATAATAAAACTGTCATCGTAACGTTAAGCGTGCGGACCCTACGGGTTCGAGAACTATGTAGACATGACCTAGAACTATTCTTGGTCAATAACCAATAGCGGAACCTGGATGCTCATATTGGCTCCTACATATTCTACGAAGATCTTTATCGGTCAAACCGCATAACAACATACGTTGTTCCCTTTGTCATCGGTATGTTACTTGCCCGAGATTCGATCGTCGGTATCCAATACCTAGTTCAATCTCGTTACTGGCAAGTCTCTTTACTCGTTATGTAATGCATCATTCTGTAACTAACTCATTAGCTACATTGCTTGCAAGGCTTATAGTGATGTGCATTACCGAGAGGGCCCAGAGATACCTCTCCGACAATCGGAGTGACAAAACCTAATCTCGAAATACGCCAACCCAACATGTACCTTTGGAGACACCTGTAGTACTCCTTTATAATCACCCAGTTATGTTGTGACGTTTGGTAGCACCCAAAGTGTTCCTCCGTAAACGGAGTTGCATAATCTCATAGTTACAGGAACATGTATAGGTCATGAAGAAAGCAATAGCAATATACTAAATGATCAAGTGCTAGGCTAACGGAATGGGTCATGTCAATCACATCATTCTCCTAATGATGTGATCCCATTAATCAAATAACAACACATGTCTATGGTTAGGAAACATAACCATCTTTGATTAATGAGCTAGTCAAGTAGAGGCATACTAGTGACTATATGTTTGTCTATGTATTCACACATGTATCATGTTTCCGGTTAATACAATTCTAGCATGAATAATAAACATTTATCATGATATGAGGAAATAAATAATAACTTTATTATTGCCTCTGGGCATATTTCCTTCAGTCTCCCACTTGCACTAGAGTCAATAATCTAGATTACACAGTAACGATTCTAACACCCATGGAGTCTTGGTGCTGATCATGTTTTACTCGTGGAAGAGGCTTAGTCAACGGGTCTGCAACATTCAGATCCGTATGTATCTTGCAAATCTCTATGTCTCCCACCTGGACTTGGTCCCGGATGGAATTGAAGCGTCTCTTGATGTGCTTGGTCCTCTTGTGAAATCTGGATTCCTTTGCCAAGGCAATTGCACCAATATTGTCACAGTAAGATCTTCATTGGTCCCGATGCACTAGGTATGACACCTAGATCGGAAATGAACTCTTTCATCCAGACTCCTTCATTTGCTGCTTCCAAGCAGCTATGTACTCCGCTTCACATGTAGATCCCGCCACGACGCTTTGTTTAGAACTGCACCAACTAACAGCTCCACCGTTTAATAAAAATACGTATCCGGTTTGCGATTTAGAATCGTACGGATCACTGTCAAAGCTTGCATCGACGTAACCATTTACGACTAGCTCTTTGTCACCTCCATATACGAGAAACATATCCTTAGTCCTTTTCGTGTCTTTCAGATGTTCTTGACCGCTGTCCGATGATCCACTCTGGATTACTTTGGTACCTTCCTGCCAAGCTTATTGCTAAGCGTCGTCAGTCTAGTACACAGCATTGCATACATGATAGAGCCTATGGCTGAAGCATAGGAACATCTTTCATTTTCTCTCTATCTTCTGCTGTGGTTGGGCATTGAGTCGACTCAATTTCACACCTTGTAATACAGTAAAAATCCTTTCTTTTCCTGATCCATTTTGAACTTTTCAAAACTTTATCAAGGTATGTGCTTTGTGAAAGTCCAATCAAGCGTCTTGATCTATCTCTATAGATCTTGATGCCCAATATGTAAGCAGCTTCACCGAGGTCTTTCATTGAAAAACTTTTATTCAAGTATCCTTTTATGCTATCCAGAAATTCTATATCATTTACAATCAAT
Source organism: Aegilops bicornis (assembly GCA_021605145.1). Taxonomy (NCBI): domain Eukaryota; kingdom Viridiplantae; phylum Streptophyta; class Magnoliopsida; order Poales; family Poaceae; genus Aegilops; species Aegilops bicornis. The sequence goes on along the minus strand of CM038673.1, from coordinate 64,686,809 downwards.
AATATGTCGTCCACATATAATATCAGAAATGCTACAGAGCTCCCACTCACTTTCTTGTAAATACAGGCTTCTCCAAAAGTCTATATAAAACCATATGCTTTGATCACACTATCAGAGCGTTTATTCCAACTCCGAGAGGCTTGCACCAGACCATAAATTGATCATTTGGAGCTTGCACACTTTGTTAGCCCTTTTGGATCAACAAAACCTTCCGTTGCATCATATACAACTCTTCTTCTAGAAATCCATTCAAGAATGCAGTTTTGACATCCATTTGCCAAATTTCATAATCATAAAATGCAACAATTGCTAACATGATTCGGACAGACTTAAGCATCACTACGGGTGAGAAAGTCTCATCGTAGTCAACCCCTTGAACTTGTCGAAAACCTTTCGCAACAAGTCGTGCTTTATAGACAGTTATATTACCATCAGCGTCAGTCTTCTTCTTAAAGATCCATTTATTCTCAATGGCTTGCCGATCATCGGGCAAGTCAACCAAAGTCCATACTTTGTTCTCATACATGGATCCCATCTCAGATTTCATGGCTTCTAGCCATTTTGCGGAATCTAGGCTCATATCGCTTCCTCATAGTTTGTAGGTTCGCCATGGTCAAGTAACATGACTTCCAGAATAGGATTACCGTACCACTCTGGTGCGGATCTTACTCTGGTTGACCTACGAAGTTCAACAGAAACTTGATCTGAAGTTTCATGATCAATATCATTAGCTTCCTCACTAATTGGTGTAGTTGTCACAAGAACCGGTTCTTGTGATGAACTACTTCCCAATAAGGGAGCAGATACAGTTATCTCATCAAGTTCTACTTTCCTCCCACTCACTTTTTTTGAGAGAAACTCTTTTTCTAGAAAGGATCCGAATTTAGCAACGAAAATCTTACCTTCAGATCTGTGATAGAAGGTGTACCCAACAGTCTCCTTTGGGTATCCTATGAAGACACATTTCTCCGATTTGGGTTTGAGCTTATCTGGTTGAAGTTTCTTCACATAAGCATCGCAGCCCCAAACTTTAAGAAACGACAACTTTGGTTTCTTGCCAAACCACAGTTCATGAGGCGTCGTCTCAACGGATTTTGATGGTGCCCTATTTAACATGAATGTGGTCGTCTCTAAAGCATAACCCCAAAACGATAGTCAGAATCAGTAAGAGACATCATAGATCGCACCATATCTAGTAAAGTACGATTCTGACGTTCGACACACCATTTCGTTGTGGTGTTCCGGTGGCGTGAGTTGCGAAAACTATTCCGCATTGTTTCAAATGTAAACCAAACTCGTAACTCAAATATTCTCCTCCACGATCAGATCGTAGAAATTTTATTTTCTTGTTACGATAATTTTCCACTTCACTCTGAAATTCTCTTTGAACTTTTCAAATGTTTCAGATTTGTGTTTCATTAAGTAGATATACCCATATCTGCTCAAATCATCTGTGAAGGTGAGAAAATAACGATACCCGCCGCGAGCCTCAACATTCATTGGACCACAAACATCAAGATGTATGATTTCCAACAAATCAGTTGCTCGATCCATAGTTCCGAGAACGGCGTTTTAGTCATCTTGCCCATGAGGCACGGTTCGCAAGTACCAAGTGATTCATAATCAAGTGATTCCAAAAGCCCATCAAGATGGAGTTTCTTCATGCGCTTTACACCGATATGACCCAAACGGCAAGGCTACCGAATAAGTTGCACTATCATTATCAACTCAGTATCTTTTGGTTTCAACACTATGAATATGTGTATTACTACTATCGAGATTCAATAAAAATAGACCACTCTTCAAGGGTGCATGACCATAAAAGATATTATTCATATAAATAGAACAACCATTATTCTCGACTTAAATGAATAACCGTCTCGCATCAAACAAGATCCAGATATAATGTTCATGCTTAACGCCGCACCAAATAACAATTATTTAGGTCTAAAACTAATCCCGATGGTAGATGTAGAGGTAGCGTGCCGACCGCGATCACATCGACTTTGGAACCATTTCCCACGCCGCATCGTCACCTCGCCCTTAGCCAATCTTCGCAATCCGTAGTTCCTGTTTCGAGTTGCAAATATTAGCAATGTAACCATTATCAAATACCTGTGTACTACTGCGAGCATTAGTAAGGTACACATCAATAACATGTATATCACATATACCTTTGTTCACTTTGCCATCCTTCTTATCCGCCAAATACTTGGGGCAGTTCCGCTTCCAAAGGTCCACCGCTTGTAGTAGAAGCACTCGATCTCGTGCTTAGGTCCAGACTTGGGTTTCTTATCTTGAGCAAAGCAACTTGTTTGCTGTTCTTCTTGAAGTTCCCCTTCTTCTTCCCTTTGCCCTTTTTCTTGAAACTGGTGGTCTTGTTGACCATCAACACTTGATGCTCCTTTTTGATTTCTACCTCATGCTTTTAGCATTGCTAAGAGCTCGAATAGTCTTGTCCATCCCTTGCATATTATAGTTCATCACGAAGCTCTTGTAGCTTGGTGGCGATGATTGAAGAATTCTGTCAATGACACTATCATCGTGAAGATTAACTCCCGGTTGAATCAAGTGACTGTTATACCTGCACATTTTGAGTATGTGTTCACTGACAGAACTATTCTCCTCCATCTTGCAGCTATAGAACTTATTGGAGACTTCATATCTCTCAATCCGGGCATTTGCTTGAAATATTAACTTCAACTCCTGGAACATCTCATATGCTCCATGACGTTCAAAACATCGTTGAAGGCCCGGTTCTAAGCCGTAAAGCATGGCACATCGAACTATCGAGTAGTCATCGACTTTGCTCGCCAGACGTTCTTAACGCCGCCGGTTGCATTAGCCAGGCACGGCACCCAGTGGTGCTTCCAGACGTAATTCTTCCGTGCAGCAATGAGGATAATCCTCAGCTTACGGACCCGATCGTGTAATTGCTACCATCATCTTTCAACTTTGCTTTCTCAAGGAACGCATTAAAATTCAACGGAACAACAGCACGAGCCATCTATCTACAGTAAACATAGACAAGCAAAAATACTATCAGGTACTAAGTTCATGATAAATTTAAGTTCAATTAATCATATTACTTAAGAACTCCCACTTAGATAGACATCCCTCTAATCTTCTAAGTGATTACGTGATCCATATTAACTACACCATGTCCGATCTTCACGTGAGATGGAGTAGTTTCAACGGTGAACATCAATATGTTGATCATATATACTATATGATTCACGCTCGACCTTTCGGTCTCCGTGTTCCGAGGCCATATCTGTTATATGCTAGGCTCGTCAAGTTTAACCTGAGTATTCAGCGTGTGCAACTGTTTTGCACCCGTTGTATTTGAACGTAGAGCCTATCACACCCGATCATCACGTGGTGTCTCAAAGACGAAGAACTTTATAGCGGTGCATACTCAGGGAGAACACTTCTTGATAATTTTAGTGAGAGATCATCTTAAAATGCTACCATCAATCAAAGCAAGATAAGATGCATAAAGGATAAACATCACATGCAATCAATATAAGTGATATGATATGGCCATCATCATCTTGTGCTTGTGATCTCCATCTCCGAGCACCGTCGTGATCACCATTGTCACCGCGCGACACCTTGATCTCCATCGTAGCATCGTTGTCGCCTCGCCAATCTTATGCTTCTCGACTATCGCTACCGCTTAGTGATAAAGTAAAGCATTACAGTATGCTTGCATTTCATACAATAAAGCGACAACCATATGGCTCCTGCCGATTGCCGATAACTTTGGTTACAAAACATGATCATCTCATACAATAAAATATAGCATCACGTCTTGACCATATCACATCACAACATGCCCTGCAAAAAAAAGTTAGACGTCCTCTACTTTGTTGTTGCAAATTTTACGTGGCTGCTACGGGCTGAGCAAGAACCGTTCTTACCTACGCATCAAAACCACAACGATAGTTTGTCAAGTTGGTGCTGTTTTAACCTTCGCAAGGACCGGGCGTATACACTCGGTTCAACTAAAGCGAGAGAGACAGACACCCGCCAGTCACCTTTAAGCACGAGTGCTCGCAACGGTGAAACCAGTCTCGCGTAAGCGTACGCGTAATGTCGGTCCGGGCCGCTTCATCTCACAATACCATTGAACCAAAGTATGACATGCTAGTAAGCAGTATGACTTGTATCGCCCACAACTCACTTGTGTTCTACTCGTGCAAATAACATCAACGCATAAAACCAGGCTCGGATGCCCTTTGTTGGGGAACGTAGTAATTTCAAAAAATTCCCTACGCACACGCAAGGATCATGGTGATGCATAGCAACGAGAGGAGAGTATTTTCCACGTACCCTCGTGAGACCGTGGCGGAAGCATTATGACAACGCGGTTGATGAAGTCATACGTATTCACGATCCTACGGATACAAGTACCGAACGTCGTCACCTCCGAGTTCAAGACGCTGCTCAGCTCGATGACGATCCCCGGACTCCGATCCAGCAAAGTGTCGGGGATGAGTTCCGTCAGCACGACGCCGTGGTGACGATGATGATGTTCTACCGGCGCAGGCCTTCGCCTAAACTCCGCGACGATATGACCGAGGTGGAATATGGTGGAGGGGGGCACCGCACACGGCTAAGGAACGATCACGTAGATCAACTTGTATGTTATGGGGTGCCCCTCTGCCCCCGTATATAAAGGAGCAAGGGAGGGGTGCGGCCGGCCCTAGAAGGAGGCGCTGGCCAGTGGGAGTCCTACTCCCACCGGGAGTAGGACTCCCCCCCTTCCCTAGTTGGACTAGGACTTGGGGGGAAGGAGGAGAGGGGGAAAGGAAAGGGGGGGGGGGGGCGCCGCCCCCCACCTTGTCCTATTCGGACTTGGGGGGGGAGGCTGACTGCCCCTTGGCCCCTTCTCCTCTTTCTCCACTAGGCCCACTAAGGCCCATTAGGTCACCGGGGTTTCGGTAACCTCCGGTACTCGATAAAATGCCGATTTCACCCGGAACACTTCTGATGTCCAAACATAGGCTTCCAATATATCAATCTTTATGTCTCGACCATTTCGAGACTCCTCGTCATGTCCATGATCATATCCGGGACTCTGAACAAACTTCGATACATCAAAACTTATAAACTCATAATAAAATGTCATCGTAACGTTAAGCGTGCGGACCCTACGGGTTCGAGAACTATGTAGACATGACCTAGAACTATTCTTGGTCAATAACCAATAGCGGAACCTGGATGCTCATATTGACTCCTACATATTCTATGAAGATCTTTATCGGTCAAACCGCATAACAACATATGTTGTTCCCTTTGTCATCGGTATGTTACTTGCCCGAGATTCGACCGTCGGTATCCAATACCTAGTTTAATCTCGTTACTGGCAAGTCTCTTTACTCGTTACGTAATGCATCATTCTGTAACTAACTCATTAGCTACATTGCTTGCAAGGCTTATAGTGATGTGCATTACCGAGAGGGCTCAGAGATACCTCTCCGACAATCGGAGTGACAAAACCTAATCTCGAAATACGCCAACCCAACATGTACCTTTGGAGACACCTGTAGTACTCCTTTATAATCACCCAGTTACGTTGTGACGTTTGGTAGCACCAAAGTGTTCCTCCGTAACGGGAGTTGCATAATCTCATAGTTACAGAAACATGTATAGGTCATGAAGAAAGCAATAGCAATATACTAAACGATCAAGTGCTAGGCTAACGCAATGGGTCATGTCAATCACATCATTCTCCTAATGATGTGATCCCATTAATCAAATAACAACACATGTCTATGGTTAGGAAACATAACCATCTTTGATTAATGAGCTAGTCAAGTAGAGGCATACTAGTGACTATATGTTTATCTATGTATTCACACATGTATCATGTTTCCGGTTAATACAATTCTAGCATGAATAATAAACATTTATCATGATATGAGGAAATAAATAATAACTTTATTATTGCCTCTAGGGCATATTTCCTTCACTCCCTTCCTTCTTCTTCATCTCTCTCTCCCTTCCTTCTTCTTCATCTCTCTCCACAGCTGCCGCCACGAGTCGTCCATGCTCGGATCCGGCGAGATCCGGCCGCGGGCAACCCATCCCCGCCACTCCTGCGCTCGATCTGCACGGCCCCTTGCCGTCCCGTCGAAGTTTGCCTCGAGCGCCGCCGCAGGCCACATCCAGCCTCTGCCCTCGTTCGAGGAGAACGACACGACGGCCTCTGCTGCTCGCTCGTGTGGGCTCCGTGACCCTTCAAGGCCCAGCACAGCGCTCGCGCCCAAGCCTAGCCTCCCTGGCCCAGCTGAGCAGCCACCATGTTCTAAAAAAAAAGCTGCGCAGCCACCTCATGGATGGCTGTTAATTAAAACTGATTGGATTGTCTCAAAAAAACACTAAAGTTAAAAAAGTGCTTCTGTACGCCCAATATTTGCTAGGAAAAATGTGTCTGCACATCCATAAAAGTAGGGACAAATGTATGTGCGCGACTAGAGCAACGTCGCCACAAAAAAAAGTAGAAGAAGATAATAAACCTGACAAATATGAAAATCCAAGTACATACCAAATTTCAATAAATTAAAAAGAAAAAATCCAGCAAAAACAATTTGTTTTTTTGCACGTAATTGTCTTCCTTTTAATCTTTCACATACAAACATGAAATTTGACGAAAATTCACACAAATATACTACATTTTTATACTTTTTGGATAAAAATATGTTTCTAAAAATGACTACAATGTGCCCGTGCTCCAAAGTGACTTTTCGGATTAATCAAAAACCCTACATGAAGTACGGTTTAAAAAGTGAAGTGATGTAAATGTGGAATCACCACGGGGCATACATGATACTAATATGATATTGTGATACTAATATTTGACGTATCAGAATTGTTTAACTCATGAGCAAAATATTGCAATAACACATGCAAAAATAACTATGTCTAAATCACAATAGAAACTTTTCATTATTTTTTGGTCATATGCTATATTTTTCTACGAACAAAAAAATTTCACTCTTATTTTTCAGCTCGACCCACTAGCGCCTGTCACCAAAGTACAAGGAGTTGGGACTTGGAACTGTGTGCGACACAAACTCCGCTCTTTTCTCTGTTATATTAGCCAAAGATGGGGGATCTTTGGACAGCTCTCCTAATATTTATTTTGTTTCTCGTGTAGTAGTGTGGAGGATTTCAAGGAGTTTCTTGATGATGTCATGTCTGGTGATGGGCCATGGGGAGAGGAGGAGGTCTTGAGCCATTGGGTTAGTGAAGTGAGGTTTTTTATCTCCCGTTGCAACGCACGGGTATTTGTGCTAGTAATCTCTCCCTAATAATAAAGCACGGATTAGGTCTCCGGGTTCACCGTCATAATACGCTTTCTTTCTGTAAATTTACGCTTTCAGTTTGAATTTCAAATATATAAGCAAGGTGGTACTAAATATCGTCCGTCCAGTTTCGTTGTCATAGTTTCAGTTTCCTTCGATACCCAGAATAGGCCTAGCGAACGAAGCCCATGAGCAGGCAAAACAAATCAAGCCCAACTATCGTGCGCGGCGAGGACGCTGGCAGTCGCGCAATGCTCCGGCGCTGTACGGTTTGCTTCGCTTGGCGATGGGTACTTTGACCAGTCAAAGCAAAATATCCTTCGTGTAGCACTCCACGTAGTGCCCTTTTTTTCCTTACTGAGCCACGTAGTCACGAACGAGAAAATTGCACTGGCTCAGGGCACAACTAGAGTAAATCATTGAGAATAGCTCTCCTCCCGTTCACTGTAGCAAGAAAAAAAATAGTTCATCCAATTTTAAAAAAAGTTCATTGAATTTGAAAAGAGTTCAAAGATTTTGAAAAGGGTTCATCGAATTTGAAAAAAATTCATCGATTTTGAAACAAAATAATCAATTTTTATAAGTAGTTCACAAAAATTATTAAAAGTTCATAGATTTGAAAAGAAAAGTTCATCAAATTTAGAAAAATCGTTGAATTTGAGAATGTTCACGTATTTAAGAAAAAAACAAAGTCAGTGAGGGAAAGAAACCAGGAAGAATAAGAAACGAAAAACGCAAAAAAGAAAAGAAAAAAGGAAAAAAAGAAAAAGGGAAAAGGAAAAAGGAAAAGAAACGAATAAAGCAAAGAAAGAGTTGAATATTATCAGATCGTATTATGTGTCGTGGTGGTTATACTATCGAACATCAATCCGGCAGGTCTGTGGTTCGAGTTGCAACGACGGCTCCCTTTTTTTTTTACGGAATAGAGTATGCAGTAACGGGCCGGCCCAGTACGGGGTGTTGCAGGCGCCCGTTTGCAGAATACACGTTAACAGGCGCCTGCAGCACAAAATAGGATTTGCCTTTGACGCATTCTGCGTCAAAAAGACGTCTGTTCGCATAGGAATCGCGCGACTGGGCCGACCCATTTGGATTGACCTCGCGCGAGAGGTCGGGTGACAGATGCATAAAAAGAAAGAGTTGAATATTATCAGATCATATTGTGTGTCGTGATGGTTATACTATCGAACATCAATCCAACGGGTCTGTGGTTCGAGTCGCAACGACAGCTCCCTTCTTTCTTGCGGAATAGAGTACACAGTAACGGGCCGGCCCAGTACGGGGCGCTGTAGGCGCCCGTTTGCAGAATACACGTTAACGGGCGCCTGCAGCGCCAAATAGGATTTGCTTTTGGCGTTACGTGTCAAAAAGACGTCCGTTCGCATAGGAATCGAGCGACTGGGCCGGCCCTTTTGGATTGACCTCGCGCGAGAGGTCGGGCAACAAATGCATAAAAAGAAAAAAGCGAGCCGCCTGGGATTCAAACTGTGGACCTTCACTTTATTCACCCGACAAGCTAGCAACGCACCAACTAAAGCTTTTGTGACATACCTGTGGGGTGAATACAAATGAACTGAAAACCGAAATACATGCATATTTTTTGTACAGTATATATTTTCACAGCAGCCGATTTCAAAGAGTTTATTCATCCCATCATGCTTGGCGTTGTGTCGTGGAATGAAAGGGGGTCTTGAGCAATTGGGTTAGGGAAGTGTGGGTTTTTTTCACCCGATGCAACGCACGGGCGTTTGTGCTATCTATATATATATCCCTAATCTCCACCTAATAATAAAGCGCGGTGGGTTTCCGTCGTCCGTCATCCCTATTTGCAAAAAAGTTCCTATAGTTTGTTGAACTCAACCCGCAGTCCATCTATAAGTCATACCGAACCGCTTTTTAACTTTTTTAGAAAACCCCTGAGATTTCAGGTAATCAACCCACCGTCCATATTTAAGTCATACGAATCGCTTTTTTTGTATTTTAACAGAAAACCCTAACCTTTCGGTTAATCAATCCATGATTTATCTAAAACAAAATTATTCATATCTTTTAAATCGTAACTCCGATTTTAACATATTATATATGAAATTTCATTAGAAAAATGTGTAGAATCTAAATATGTTGTTACTTTTAGCTGTTAAATATTTCTAAACTATTAATTTGGGTGCAAACTTAATCTATAGTGCACGGTCCGTTTTTTTCGCACTGGCGGCGATCCAAATTGCAAATAAACACACATTACAACCAGATTGAGTGGGAAAAACATTGATAACCACGCATACACAACTCTGAAAAACCTCGCGGGAAAAAACAACACTTTTCTCATCTTATTACGAGCGATTGTGTGCGTCTTGGAAGCGTGTGTGTGAGAGAGAGACGCCTTAGAACTGACCACATTCAAATGCATTTTCATTGTGTGAGCAGTGAGACCACCGTCAGAAACACAAATGTGATGCCATTTTAAATAAAGAACGTCTACCTATCAGGGTCTCGAGTCGTGGTCATTGGGTTAAGAGCGTGTATTTTTTCTGTCCCGTTGCAACGCAAGGGCTCTTTTGCTAGTAATAATAAAGCACGGATTGAGTCCCGGGTTCACCGTCGCGGCGTTTTTACAGAAAAGGCCTTTTGTTTCTGTAGTATTGAACCCGCGGTCCCTTTTAGGGCCTCTTTGATTCGCAAGATTGTCAAAATGAAGGAATAGAAAAAAATGCAGGAATAGGATGGCATGTCCCATAATATTCTACATGATTTTTTTGAGCATCAGTACAGACATAAGCGCTCATATACACGCGCATACACTCATCCCTATGAACGCATACACGCGCACCCTACCCCTATGAGCACCTTCGAGAGACTGAGCCGACATATCATCTTGAGATTTACGAAGTTACCGTAGGCGCCTCGTCATCGACGGGAACGTCTCCTCCCACTGAAAGCGCATCGCTGGAAATCCTGAAATAAATCCAGAAATAATGCGAGCACCATGATTTGAACCCTGATGGGTTGGGGATACCACTGTCCACCTAACCAACTCAACCACAGGTTGATTCTCTATCCTACAGGATTTGAAAGAATGGTTGATGGCGCAGGAAAAACAAAGGAATTGTACAAAGAGGTTTGAGTGGATGGAAATTTTTCTCCAAAATGTAGTAAAATGGATCCTATGGAAAAATTCCTAAGGATGCCAATCCTATGAATCAAACGAGCATCACAGGAAAAATTTCTAAGGGTTCAAATTCTTCAAAAATCCTATGCAATTCCTTTGAATCAAAGGAGCCGGTATTGTGGGAAAACGTTTCTGTTTTGCAGAAATCCCCCCGTCGTTTTGGCTAATAAACCCGCGATGCGTTCATAGGGGAGAGAGAGAGAGAGAGAGAGAGAGAGAGAGAGAGAGAGAGAGATAGAGAGAGAGAGAGAGGGAGGGAGGGAGGGAGAGAGGGAGAGAGAGAGAGAGAGAGAGAGAGAGAGAGAGATGGTTGTTGGGCGTGTGTTATGTTTTCTCTCCGTGGCGCCCACTGTTTTGTATTTCTTTTTTATTTCTGTTTTGGTTTTTTCTCTAAAAATTAATTTCGGATTCGTGGCGCCCCTATTTTTTATTTCTTTTTACTTTTTTTATTTCTGTTTTAGTTTTTTTTCTCAAAATTAATTTCGGATTTCCAAATAAACATCTATTAAAACCAGGGTGAGAGAAAAAAACATCAAGAACCATGCATACACAACTATGAAAAACCTTGCGGCAGAGCTATGCGCCACCATGCACGCGTGCATGATGATGTTGTGTGCGGCTGTGCATTGTGATCTTTATCAACTAAAACCATCTTAATAGTTCTCACACTCCCAGCAACTTAGTTATATGGCCCATCCATTCTTCAAGATGAACATGACACACAGAGTGGGGGACCGATCGTTGGGGTTGTCCTGCACACGCAAAAGTCCTAATTGGATCAAAAGCTATAGAAATAGAAACATAAAAAAGATGCTTAGTTCTTGAACCCGCCCTAATTATTCAACGACAGTTTCATCATTGTAAGATTGGGTGTAATCCACACAGGAGCAGGCCAGTTGGACCAAAGCTGAGGAAACACAAGGCTTTCCCAGCTATTATTATCCAAGCGAAGTAGTCCTATATCACGACGATTATCCTTATGTACAGTTATGTACTCATTATCGTCAGTAAAGTAGAGACGATTTTCCTTGAGAGCAGGGCATTCTTTAGTGCTGAGACAGAGTGACTGGTTATGACCAAGAAACAGCACATGGCCATGCAAGCAATCAATTTCCACAAGCTTCTTGGCAGCAACATCAACTTCATGTATTTTAATTCCCTTGGTGTGCAGCGTAAGTGATGAAATATCATTCTGATTACCACTATACACTTTCAATCTCCAAACAAGCAGCAAACCACCCCATGGAGCTTCAAGAATGTATGCTCCCTGAATTTCCAAATCGTCATCATCCACACCGATAATAGTGTTCATTGTAACAGCAGGCCCACTAAGATCAAAGGTGTGAACTTCTCCCAATAGAGTCGCTGCATATAGTAGCCCATCCTTGTAGGTGCAGTCAAAATAATCAGTGTGAGGTGGCAGCCAGGTCCACTTATCGTCCCCTACCCTTGCAAAGGATAGCTGACCAAACGGCATGTGGATGAGCACCACTATGTAGCTCCCTGTGGGTGTATCATAAAACAAAAGAGCCTTCTGATGGAAGACTTCCCGCAGGGCAGCTGGAGCAATTATCTTTGGAGGGCAGATAACTTGCTTTGCCGTGTGCTTTGAGTATGCATACTTGTGGACAGCACCCGAGTCATCCCAAATGGGCTTCACGTGCTGCATCGTGGTCACTGAAGGGAGAGCAATCTGTTGACCAGTGATCGGATTGACGAGGTGCATTTCAGATCTCTCATCGACGGTGACCAGCAAGCCGAGAGAGGACCCAATCAGAAACCTAGTGTGGAGAGGCGGCTCCGGGAGAGTTAGCCTGTAAACCCTCTTCTCCACGAGGCTGTAGAGACACGCAACATTGTCGCTGGAAGATTCAGAGGTGTAGAACAGGCACGGCGTCTGGGGCTGCTTGTGCTTGCCGAGTTTGCGCAGGGAGGTGTAGGCAGAGCGCCACAAGGTGCAGACAGCGCCGGCACGTATGAGGTCAGGGATCTCAAGGGTGGCAAAGATGCGCATCAAGATGTCCTCTGGTAGCTCCGGGAGTGTAGCCTCTATCAGTAGTGGTGGTGTCTTGAGAATATTCAGTGAGCTGGGAGGAGAGAGACCCAGCAGCTGGGCTAAAACTCGGAAGACCAGGGAGCGCAAATCCAAATTTGTGGTGTGTATAGGGAGCCCCCAGAAGTTGAATATCGTGTCTACACTACTAGGGTAGTCTTCCATGGGATTATAGTATGTCATGGAAGACGAACTGCTTCTGCTGCAATGCTTGGAAAATAGCAACTTGGGTGGAGCAGGAAGAGACTTGTGGCTATATTTATATTTATAGGTGACCAACCGAGGCTGCTTCACCCCTGATGATTCTAATAGGTGAGGCAGATCCGAGTAGGCAAAGGAAATCAACAGAGGTTGATTGCCTGGGGCTTGTGGAATCAGAACATGGATCAACTCCGGAAAAGATTCCGACTTTTTGCTGTTGTTTGCGGAGGAAAGATGGAACCTGTTTGCTTCTCCGAGATCTGCTCCAGTTCCGTGAAGGGGGCGAGAAGGACACGAGCAGACTCGGTATGGCCTGGGGAGGAGGAGGAGGAGCCCATCCACAGACCGCCGCCGGCTCATCACAGTCACAGGAGGGGAGGACTCCGCGGCGAGGTGTGGTTCCATGCCGATCGACATTGACGGAGTGTCCTCACTCGATCGATCTATGCCGCCATGGCTCGATTTGTGGTAGGGTTTGGGAGAGGAGAAAGGGGATCCGGACGGGAGTGAGGACTGAGGAGGAAGAAGGGAGCACCTTTTCTTTCTTTTTTTTAGGCAAAGAAGGGAGCACCTTTTTTTAGGCAAAAAAGGGGATCGGGACGGGAGTGAGGGCTTGTAAAAATGAATATTTTTATAAATGTAAGAACATTTTTTTACGAACGTACACGAGTTTTAATTTTTTAGCACTTTTTTGAATATGTAATCAAATTTTAAAAAAAGGAACAATTTTGAAGTTGTGCACAAATATTGAAAGGAACACTTTTTAAAATTACGATGAGTTTTGATAAAAAGAGACAAGTTTTTTTGAAAATGTAAACAATGTTTTGAATTATTGAAAAAAACAAAAAACAGGAACATATTTTGAATTTGTGAACAAATCCTAAAAAATGAACATTTTGTCAAATTCCGAACAAAAATTCACAAATATTGAACAAAAATTTTGTAAGAAAACAATAAATTTCAAATAAAATCATGAATCCAAAAAAGTCCGCAAATACGAAAATGTTCAAAATTTTGAAAAAGATAACACTTGAGTTGTTTGGTCTTTGGACTTTGCAGTTTGACTTATTGGACTTAGATGTATGCCAGAATCACGAGCAAATACAAGAGCGTGGTCATAGTGAACAATGGTGCCGCATTGTCTAACGAATCACGAGCAAGAGGAACCGCTCAAAGAGTCCTCACAACACACACCATGGTCACACTGGGGCATCACAATAGGAGGGAGATGCATGACCTTTGTTATGTGGAAGGATTGCATCTTGTAATTACGGTTATCTATTGATAGTTCCTGGTGCCTTCTATGCCTATATCTATGAAACTTGCATCACTAATATATTCCAGGGACAAGAAAATGCAATAATATGGTTTTGGGTTATTCAAAGACGGAGAAATATAATGACGAATAAGTTTGTTATCCTTTTGCTTATGGAAACCTTTCTTTTTATAAGAGACTTCAGTTCGTAGGTAGTGCTTCGGTAGATCAATACTTGGGAACCCTTTGTTATAAGCTTTGTCCTCGGGTAGGTCAGGGGGGCAGTAAGATTTACACCAAATGATGCATGTACTTTCATTTCTTTTGCAAATGCATACTTTCATTCATCTCCCAGCCAGTGCATCAAGATGACGTACCTAGCCATCACAGCATCGACGGGGAGGGAACTGCTCGCTAGTTCTTTCGCTTCGTTCGGCGGTGTTTCACTTTAGTAAAACATTGATTCTGAAAATTTTGTAAGAAAACAAGAAATTTTTAAATAAAATCATGAATTAAAAAGTTGCACAAATACGAATATGTTTAATTTTTTAAAAAAGATTTAATGAACGTGATCCAACATGATCTATGCCACCATGGCTCGATTTGTGGTAGGATTTGGGAGAGGACAAAAGGGGATCGGGACGGAGGAGGAAGAAGAAGAAGATGATGCAGCTTGGCTTGGCTTCTTTTTTTGACGGGAGGATGTAGGTTCGCTTGGCGATAGACCAGAGAGAAGACTGGCGTGGGTCTCTCTTTCTCTTATCATCGAGACCTGGCACACCTGGGCCTGGCCCAACAACACAACATCGACGGGGAACTGCTCGCTGCTTCTCCCCATGAATTGGCAACCATTCACTTTTGTAAAACATTGATTCTCAAAATTTTGTAAGAAAACAAGAAATTTCAAAATAAGATCATGAATAAAAAAAGTCCGCAAATACGAAAATGTTCAAAATTTTGAAAAAGATAACACTCTAGTTGCTTGGTCTTTGGACTTTGCATTTTGACTTATTGGACTTAGATGTATGCCAGGACTCACAAGAGCGTGGTCATACGAGTGTCCCGTGAACAATGGTGCCACATTGTCTAACGAATCACGAGCAAGAGGAACCGCTCAAAGAGTCCTCATAACACACACCATGGTCACGCTGGGGCATCACAATAGGAGGGAGATGCATGACCATTGTTATGGGGAAGGACTACATCTTGTAATCAGGGTTATCTATTGGTAATTTCTGGTGCCTTCTATGCCTATATCTATGAAACTTGCATCACTAATATATTCCAGGGACAAGAAATAATGCATTGATATGGTGTTGGGTTATTCAAAGACGGAGAAATATAATGACAAATAAGTTTGTTATCCTTTTGCTTATGGAAACCTTTCTCTTTATAAGAGACTTCAGTTCGTAGGTAGTGCTTCGGTAGATCAATACTTGGGAACCCTTTGTTATGAGCTTTGTCCTCGGGTAGGTCAGGGGCAGTAAGATTTACAACAAATGATGCATGTACTTTCATTTCTTTTGCAAATGCATACTTTCATTCATTTCCTAGCCAGTGCATCAAGATGATGTACCTAGCCATCACAGCAGCGACAGGGAGGGAACTGCTCGCTAGTTCTTTCGTTTCGTTCGGCGGTGTTTCACTTTTGTAAAACATTGATTCTGAAAATTTTGTAAGAAAACAAGAAATTTTTAAATAAAATCATGAATTAAAAAAAGTCCACAAATACGAATATGTTCAATTTTTTAAAAAAGATTTAATGAATGTGATCCAACATGATCTATGCCACCATGGCTTGATTTGTGGTAGGGTTTGGGAGAGGAGAAACGGGGATCGGGACGGAGGAGGAGGAAGAAGAAGATGATGCAGCTTGGCTTGGCTTCTTTTTTTTTGACGGGAGGATGTAGGTTCGCTTGGCGATAGACCAGAGAGAAGACTGACGTGGGTCTCTCTTTCTCTTATCGTCGAGACCTGGCGCACCTGGGCCTGGCCCAACAACAGCGACGAGGAACTGCTCGCTGCTTCTTTCTCTTCGTTCGCCCTTGAATTGGCAACCATTCACCGTTTCATTTTTGTAAAACATTGATTCTCAACATTTTGTAAGAAAACAAGAAATTTCAAAATAAAATTATAAATTGAAAAAAGTCCGCAAATACGAAAATGTTGATTTTGAAAAAGATCACTTGAGTTGTTTGGTCTTTGGACTTTGCAGTTTGATTTATTGGACTAGATGTATGCCAGAATATGTGGATTCACAAGAGTTTGGTACTAACCAAAAGGAAATCTAAAACCATGATGTATACGATGTGATTAAGACCCCTAATATTTTCTAGATAATTTTTTATATTTTACACAATAAAAACTACTTCAATGTTATGGGTTGCCGCTATTCTGAATTATTCTTTTTGAACCAAGTGTTACTATATGGAGTGATCTAGATCTTGTGACCTTATTTATTTTATATGACATTCCAGTATGTTCAAAGACAGACCATCAAGGATAATGCGTAAAGCACATTAGTTACTCAACCTCTCGGGCTTTCCACTATCCTTTTCATTTCAATTGTTTAAGTCATTGTGCCAATGTTGTGTGTTATAAAACAAATAAAAAATTCATTGCATGCAAATGAATTTTATCATAGAATCGAGTTCAATTGTTATCATCTCCAGGACCAAAAAAACCCGCAACAACTCGCCGGGTGTCATCTAGTTACACATATACTTAATATTTGCAGCAAGGTTTGCGTATGGCGTACGCCAAACGTTTCCATATTATACCTTAGTCACTGATAGCATGATTGCCAATGGGGCTGAGACATATGCTCCTATTTCTCTAGACCACATACATGCTTGCATGGCATCACTCATATCTGGCTCCCCATAATTTTTTAGTGTGGTGCACATGCTAACGCGTCACTCCGCTCCGCTCTTCCTAGCCTAGCCCCACCGCTGGCCACTCCGGCCACGACGGCCACCGTCTAGCCCACCCGTCGCTGGCCACTCCGGTCACGACGGCCAACACAGCTCACGTCGTTCGCCACTCCGGCCACGGCGACCACTCCTGTCTGAACCATGTCTTTAGCAAATCTCCGCTTCAAGAGAGGCCATGCATTTGAAGATCGCATCTGGCACTCCCTGAATCTGCCGATCAATTTCACGGCAGATCCGGGGTAAAGAGAATTCTTTCTGGTGGCCGAGTTTACAAGATCAAAGATCCGCCTCACGGAGGAGTCATTAGGTACTATCCTTCTCTCCTGCTTTGGAGGTCAAGCTTCTTTGTTCAAAGTTTAGAAACCGTGTGATTCTCTTTTCAAGTTCTCAGACTCTTCTATCAACGTTGTTTTCACTATTTACAATGGAGGAAATGTCTCCTTGCCTGAATTCAACCTTGGATTCCTCCATTGGGGTTCAAATGGGCCAAAATTTCGATCTCTTTAGGACCCTAATCAGGATGATGGATGGACAATGGTTACTCGTTCGAGAAATGAAAATTCTTATGCAGATGCTGTGCGTGCTCCGAGATTTTTCAATCAAGCTTCAAATTTCTCTCAGATTCAAAGAACTCGCCTAGCTCAATCCATAGTGGCAGTTACTACAGTTTTTGACAGACTTCAATTTCGGGTAGAGGGCAATAATGAGGCGGCAAATCACTGGATTCAAAATGGCCCAGGAGTAATACCAGGTCCCTTGTCTGACCCAAGGCCCGTCTCGGCCCGGTCCAAAGCTTTCTACGTTCGCTGTCTGCTAACGGGCCACGAGCAACTGATCTGCAAAAATAAAATTCGATGTCGTAATTGCAAGGGGGTGGGGCCATATTGCCAGTGGCTGCCGCTCGGGCTTTCGTTCTCTCGCCTTGTCAAATCAATTGACTGCCTCAGTATCTGCTCATGCTGCAGCAACCCCTGATAATGGTGTGATTGTGGTGCCTCAATCGAGGAATGCTATTGAGTCCTCCGGCAATCAAGTGCCCCGTATTACTCCCCTACCTAACAATTCTGAAGCCGCAACGCCTCATCCTGCTTGTTCGGCCTCTCTCCCACCTCCACCTCCCTCGACCGTCAGTAGGCTCCTGCAATCTTTAGAGTTGAGGGCAGAGCTTGTTCCGAGAGCTATGGCCAACTTTCTGTTCGATCCGACGCTGTTTCTTCCACTACATCATCAATCAATCCAGGTGGAAGGAAGGCCGGCAAGGGTGCGGGTCATCACTGATCCTGCCACGCTGCGGCATGAAGACTGGGCAATCGTTACCATTGTCCCTTGCCGAACTAGTAGGTTCATTTTCCAAATGTGAGGCAGATCATTGGTGAGTTTCTTTCACAAGTCAAGCATCTAGGGTTTCAAGAGATTTGCCAATGCCCCTTTGGTCAAGCGTATGTCAGGTTAAGATCACCTTTTGATAGAGATGCTCTTGTGCTCCAAAGCCCTCATGTGCATGGGGATGTTCATATCATTTCCAGAGGCATATCCAAGGTCTAAACTGGAGAAATCTGGCTCTTAACAGAGATATTTGGGCTCTGCTGATAGGGTTTCCATTTGATAAGAGAGAAATTTAGGAATTGGCAAATGTTGTTAGAAGCTTTGGTAAAAATGCTACTATGGGATAGAGCAAGGAGCACACAAGCAACCCTTATGGTCAAAATTAGAGTAGAAGACATGAGAGATGTGCCTATCAGCATTATGGTTTGAGAGTTTGATGATCCAAATGTTGAATCATGGATAGTTCCAGTAGTTATTGTCCATCAAGAACCTCTGGGAGGGGGGCCACCAGATGAAGACCCAGTACCTGTTGATGGAAATCCTCATCCATAGTCAGCTAATAATTTTCAACACCCTAATCAGCTAAATCACTTCATTGGGCCTATTCAACAACATCAAGCTCAAGATATTATGGTAGGAGAACAACAACTTTCACCAACAAGCTATGCAGCAAGCTGAAGAAGAAGCAGAGCAAGAGGAGGAGGAGGATCTTCCTGCTTGGGGTCACTGGGCAATGCCAGCAGAGGATGATGAGTTCATCGATCAGGAACTGGAAGATGGGGAATTCATGGAGCTAGCAGATCTGTTTCAACCCCTAGATGAGCAGCATATGCAAGCAAATCTTCCTGAGATGGACCCACACAGTGATCTCACTCTTTCTGTGGCATCAAATGGTGTTGAAATAGCTATGCAAGAGGAAAGTGCACAGCAGATTGAGGAGGGAAATGCAGTTTTAAACCTCATGGGCCAGGCCTATGCCATGCCTGCCCTCAATTTAGCCTTGGAGCCCATGCAAGCCCAACATCATGAGATTATTCATGTGCCTGCTCCACATATTTGGTTGCCCCAATTGACTTCTTCATCCTCATGCCACCATATGAGCAAGTAAATTGGACAGGGATTGATCTCAACCAGGATTTGCCCCATTCACCACCTCCATTTATTGCTCTCAGAAACCAAGCTCAACAAAACTCTCCCTTCCTAGCAAATGGTTTGATTTTAGAGGAGGAAATGTTGAGGAACATGGATCTCTCTTTAACTTGAATCTTGCTGAAGGAGTGGACCCTCTCATTCAGTTAGCTTCACCTTCTGAGTATTTGAATGCTATAAACAAAGAGGATGCTCAGAGCACCACCGTGGATGAGGAAATTGAGATTCTGGACTGCTCTTCAGATGCCACTTCCAAGCCCTCTTCAGGCTTAGAAAGTATTAATGTTACTTGTAACTCATCTTCAAATAGCTCAGATCCACTAGGTTTTAATGTCAAAGGAAAATATTTATCTAATCCTGCACATGCTGACTCTAATGCATATTCAGTTAGTCAGGGTTTTGCAAGTCACTCTTCCTGGGAGCAGCACTTCTCTCTTAGCAGAGAGGACACCATAGAAGTTAAGGTACCATTTGACTAGGTGGATTTCATTTGTCTTGCTTTATTGACTCCTGAGAAATTTCATTGGGCAAAGATGTTCTTGCAATCGCCTATGTGGCAAATTATATGTGAATGATTCCAGCAGTCTCAGCAGTTAACATTCTTCATTCCTAGTGCCTGCCCTGTAACTGAAGCACCTTCATGTTCTTAGTTGCAGGAAAAAAGAGTGGAGGAGGCCCCACTTCCATCAGCTGCAGAGGAGATCAGCTTCTGCAACCCTACTGCTCCCAAAGGAAAAAGGAAAGATAGAGTGCCAGTGGTTGAATCCGAGGTAAGGAGAAGTGAAAGGCTGTAGCATTTGCATAAATGATATAAAAAGAAAGCTTGTCAAGATAGCAACTGTATGGATTGTTTCGCTAAGCCCCCTGTCTGTAACACCAAAGACATTAAAAATTTAAATTCTTCTTATTGCAAGGTGGATCCAAAGGTGTGCACAGAAGAGAATCTTCTCCAGAAGAAAGCTAAGAGGGGAGGAAAGCAACCAACATGGAAAGACTAAAGCTTCTGAGAGAGAGTGACTTAGACCTAGTAGGAGGTCTCATTTTGGGTGATTTAAGCTGTTTATGTAATGGAGCTTTGCATCAGTTCACTTTTGTAATGGGCAAACTTTATTCTTTGCTTGCATTCCAAAGACTTTGGTTGCTATGGGTATGTAACAGTGTTCACTGTCTGCTATACTTTAAGTGCAAGAGTGCTATTACAAATCTCTGCTGCTTTAACTGTTTGTCCTACTATGAAAAAATCCCGGAACATATTGAGTTGGAACGTTAGAGGTATAAATTCAAGTGATAAATGGCTAGCTATTTCAAACAAAATTGATGAAGCTCGAAGCTCAGTTATCAGTTTGCAAGAAACAAAAATAGAATCTTTTGATAGCTCCTATATTAAGAATTTTTTCCCCAGACAGATCAATAAATTTGAATACTTGCCTTCTGTGGGAGCTTCTGGTGGTTTGCTCATTGCCTGGAATGATAATATGTTTCAAGGAGAATGTTTGTTTAAAAAATGAGTTTTCTATCTCTTGAGGGTCATCTTAGTTCACACTAGTGATTCTTGGGTTTTAACAAACATTTATGGGCCTCGTGAAAATGAATGCAAACACAATTTTTTGTCCTGGTTCAAAAAAATTCAGATGCCTTTAGAAACTGATTGGATAATCACTGGGGATTTCAACTATATCAGGTATCCTTCCAACAGGAACATAGGATCTGGAGGCATAAATAATATGATGCAATTCAATGCAGCAATCAGTCAACTCGCCCTGGTTGAAATTCCTTTGAAAGGTAGAGGTTACACTTGGAGTAATATGCAGCAAACCCCTCTATTGGAAAAAATTGATGGGGTGTTCACTTCTGAAAATTGGTCTTCAAATTATCCCAATACTATGGCAATTCCCCTTTCCAAACCTGTTTCAGATCAGTGCCCTTATGTCATTCAATTAGTACTAGCATACCAAAGGCACAAGTTTTTAGATTTGAAAACTTCTAGCTTCAGCATCATGATTTTAAAGAGATAGTTCAAGCTAATTGGCAACAACCTCTGCTGGCTAGTGACAGTATCACTGCTAAGTTTAAAAGGCTCAGAAAAGGCCTTAAAATTTGGAGCAAGAACATTTCAAATTTAGCTGCCAGCATTCAGGCAACCAATAATGTGATTTTTATGTGGGACCTTTTTGAGAAATATAGAGTGCTCAATGATAGTGAACACAATGGAAGTGAAATTCTCAAGGAACATTTGTTGAAACTCCTGTCTTTTTAGAGGATCTATTGGAGACAAAGAGCAACAATTAGATGAGTTAAATTTGGTGATGAAAACTCTAAGTTCTTTCAGGCAAAGGCCACCATTAAATACATGCACACCTTCATTTAATCTTTGCAAAATGATCAGGGGATTGAGCACTTAGACATCATGCAAAGATTGCTATTCTTTGGGCTTTTTTTAAAGAAAGACTGGGACAGACTAGTAATATTGCAGATCCTCTAAATCAGATCAGCCTCATCACTAGAATGGAGGGTTTGCAGGAACTTGATGCTCCTTTTACAAAACAAGAATTTGATGCTGTCATTAATCACCTCCCTTCAGATAAAGCACCAGGACCAGATGGATTCAATGGAGATTTCATAAAAGCTTGTTGGAACATAATTGCTGAAGATTTTTTACAAGCTGATTGATGATTTTTATCATGGAGCTATATCTCTTCAAAGTATTAATGCTTCCTTCATCACTTTAATACCAAAGAAGGATAATCCAATCAGAGCAAATGATTTCAGACCAATTTCTCTGCTCAACTGCACAATCAAGACTATAACTAAGCTTTTAGCAAACAGGCTACAGACAATTATTCTAAATATTGTGCATACCAAACAATATGGGTTCATTAAGAGCATAACAATTCATGATTGTCTTGGGTGGGATTTTGAATACTTGCATCAATGCCAACAATCTAAGAAACCAATTGTTTTGCTCAATCTGGATTTTTAAAAGGCTTTTGATCTGCTCAATCATAAAGCATTTATAACAATTCTAAGAGCAAGAGGTTTTGGAAATAGATGGTTAAATTGGATCACAATGCTGCTGTCCTCAGGAACATCTTCAGTTCTACTAAATGAAGTACCATGCAAGTTCTTTCATTGCAAACAAGGAGTTAGGGAAGGAGACCCTATATCTCCTCTACTTTTTGTTCTTGCAGCTGATCTTCTTCAGTCAATGCTTAATGAGGCAACGCAACAGAATTTGATTCATGCATCTATTGACAGTCAAGCTTGCCCAGATTTTCCTGTTGTCCAATATGCTGATGATGTTGGAAATATGCCCTAGAGGCAATAATAAAAGGGTTATTATTATATTTCCTTATTCATGATAATTGTCTTTTATTCATGCTATAATTGTATTATCCAGAAATCATAATACACGTGTGAATACATAGACCACAACATGTCCCTAGTGAGCCTCTAGTTGACTAGCTCGTTGGTCAACAGATAGTCACGGTTTCATGACGATGGACATTGGATGTCATTGACAACGGGATCACATCATTAGGAGAATGATGTGATGGACATGACCCAATCCTAAGCATAGCACAAGATCGTGTAGTTCGTTTTGCTAGAGCTTTTTCAATGTCAAGTATCTCTTCCTTAGACCATGAGATCGTGTAACTCCCGGATACCGTAAGAGTGCTTTGGGTGTACCAAAGCGTCACAACG
Organism: Aegilops bicornis; assembly: GCA_021605145.1. Taxonomy (NCBI): domain Eukaryota; kingdom Viridiplantae; phylum Streptophyta; class Magnoliopsida; order Poales; family Poaceae; genus Aegilops; species Aegilops bicornis. The sequence goes on along the minus strand of CM038673.1, from coordinate 64,663,711 downwards.
AATCGAGTGACTATAAAGGTGCACTACAGGTATCTCCGAAAGTGTCTGCATTGGGTTGACACGGATCGAGATCGATTTGTCACTCCGTGTTACGGAGAGGTATCACCGGGCCCACTCGGTAGTGCATCATCATAATGAGCTCAAAGTGACCAAGTGTCCGTCACGGATCATGCATTACGGTACAAGTAAAGTGACTTGCGATAACGAGATTGAACGAGGTATTGGGATACCGACGATCGAATCTCGGGCAAGTAACATACCGATTGACAAAGGGAATTGTATACGGGGTTGTTTGAATCCTCGACATCGTGGTTCATCCGATGAGATCATCGAGGAGCATGTGGGAGCCAACATGGGTATCCAGATCCCGCTGTTGGTTATTTCACGAGAGCCGTCTCGGTCATGTTCACGTGTCTCCCGAACCCGTAGGGTCTACACACTTAAGGTTCGGTGATGCTAGGGTTGTATGAATATGAGTATGCAGTAAACCGAATGTTGTTCGAGTCCGGATGAGATCCCGGACGTCACGAGGAGTTCCGGAATGGTCCAGAGGTAAAGAATTATATATAGGAAGTATTGTTTGACCATCGGGAAAGTTTCGGTCACCCGGTATTGTACCTGACCACCGGAAGGGTCCCGGGGTCCACCGGTGGGGCCACCCATCCCGGAGGGCCCCATGGGCTGAAGTGGGGAGGAACCAGCCCATAGTGGGCGGGTGCACCCCCTTGGCCCACCTGCGCCTAGGGTTGAAACCCTAGGGGGGGCGCCCACTTGCCTTGGGGGCACTCCACCCCCTTGGCCGCCCCCTTGGGAGATGGGATCCCCAGGGCGGCGCCTTGGGGCCTATATAAAGGGAGGGGAGGGGCAGCCGCACCCAAAGTTCCGCGCCCTCTCCCCCTGCTACACCTCTCCTCCTCCACACGTGCTTGGCGAAGCCCTGCCGGAGTGCTGCTTCTCCACCAACACCACGCCGTCGTGCTGCTGCTGGAGCCATCTTCCTCAACCTCTCCTTCCCCCTTGCTGGATCAAGAAGGAGGAGACGTCATCCGCTCCGTACGTGTGTTGAACGCGGAGGTGCCGTCCGTTCGGCGCTAGGATCTCCGGTGATAGGATCACGACGAGAACGACTACTTCATCCCCATTCTTTTGAACGCTTCCGCTCGCGATCTACAAAGTGGTATGTAGATGCAATCTCTCTCCCATGACTCGTTGCTTAGATGAACTCATAGATAGATCTTGGTGAAACCGTAGGAAACTTTTTAATTTTCTGCAACGTTCCCCAACAGATGACACCATCTTAGTGTTGCCTACTGATGCCAGACAATTGTCTCAAGTCAAGAACCTCATTTTGCACTATACTGCCTTTACTGGACTCAAAGTTAATGATACGTCTCCAACGTATCTATAATTTTTTATTGTTCCATGCTATTATATTATCTGTTTTGGACGTTTAATGGGCTTTAATATGCTCTTCTATTATTTTTGGGACTAACCTATTAACCGGAGGCCCAGTGCCAGTTTCTGTTTTTTTGCCTGTTTTAGAGTTTTACAGAAAAGGAATACCAAACGGAGTCCAAATGGAATGAAACCTTCGCGATGATCTTTCTTGGACCGAAAGCAAACCAAAAGACTTGGAGTTGAAGTTAGAAACGCCACGAGGTGTCCACGAGGCAGGAGGGCGCGCCCAGGTTGGTAGTGTTGGAAATATGCCCTAGAGGCAATAATAAAATAGTTATTATTATATTTCCTTGTTCATGATAATCGTTTATTATCCATGCTATAATTGTATTGATAGGAAACTCAGATACATGTGTGGATACATAGACAACACCATGTCCCTAGTAAGCCTCTAGTTGACTAGTTCGTTTGATCAATAGATGGTTATAGTTTCCTGACCATGGACATTGGATGTCGTTGATAACGGGATCACATCATTAGCGTAATGATGTGATGGACAAGACCCAATCCTAAGCCTAGCACAAAGATGCGTAGTTCGTATGCTAAAGCTTTTCTAATGTCAAGTATCATTTCCTTAGACCATGAGATTGTGCAACTCCGGATACCGTAGGAATGCTTTGGGTGTACCAAACGTCACAACGTAACTGGGTGGCTATAAAGGTGCATTACGGTATCTCCGAAAGTGTCTGCATTGGGTTGGCACGAATCGAGACTGGGATTTGTCACTCCGGTTGATGGAGAGGTATCTCTGGCCCACTCGGTAGGACATCATCATAATGTACAATGTGACCAAGGGGTTGATCACGGGATGATGTGTTACGGAATGAGTAAAGAGACTAGCCAAGAATGAGATTGAACAAGGTATCGGGATACCGACGATCGAATCTCTGCAAGTACAATACCGCTAGACAAAGGGAATTGAATACGGGATTGATTGAATCCTCGACATCGTGGTTCATCCGATGAGATCATCGTGGAACATGTGGGAGCAAACATGGGTATCCAGATCCCGCTGTTGGTTATTGACCGGAGAACGTCTCGGTCATGTCTGCATGGTTCCCGAACCCGTAGGGTCTACACTCTTTAGGTTCGGTTACGCGAGGGTTATAGGTACTAGCTATACGTGGTTACCGAATGGTGATCGGAGTCCCGGAAGAGATCCCGGACGTCACGCGGAGTTCTGTAATGGTCCGGAGGTAAAGAGTGATATATGGGACGAAGGGGTGTGGAGTCCGGAAGTGTTCCGGAGGTACCGGTGATGACCTTCATGACCGAAAGGTGTTTGAGAGCCCGACAAGTGTTGGGGGCTTCATGGGCCAAGGGAAGGGGCAAACCAGCCCACTAAGGGGCTGTCGCCCCCTCACCTATTCCCACGTGACCAGGGTTTGGGCGCCCCATCTAGGGTTCCCACCTCCGGCTTGGGGCCAAGTCACCCAAGGGGAGATCCCATCTGCCTGCCGCCGCCCCTAGGGGAAACCCTAGGGCGCCTCCCCTCCCCTTTCCCCCTACATATAGTGGAGGTTTTGGGGCTGCCTAACACACAAGAACATCTCCCTCTTGGCGCAGCCCTACCTCTCTTCCTTCTCCTCTCCCGCGGTGCTTGGCGAAGCCCTGCAGGATTGCCACACTCCTCCACCACCACCACGCCGTTGTGCTGCTGCTGGATGGAGTCTTCCTCAACCTCTCCCTCTCTCCTTGCTGGATCAAGGCGTGGGAGACGTCACTGGGCTGTAAGTGTGTTGAACGCGGAGGTGCCATCCGTTCGGCACTAGGATCTCCGGTGATTTGGATCACGACGAAATGCTGACTCCTTCAACCCCGTTCTCTTGAACGCTTCGCTTAGCGATCTACAAGGGTATGTAGATGCACTCTCCTTCCTCTCGTTGCTGGTTTCTCCATAGATAGATCTTGGTGACACGTGGGAAAATTTTGAATTTCTGCCACGCTCCCCAACAAAGTGGCATCATGAGCTAGGTCTATTGCGTAGATTCTTTGCACGAATAGAACACAAAGTAGTTGTGGGCGTTGATGATGTTCAATATGCTTACCGTTACTAGTCCAATCTTGTTTCGACGGTATTGTGGGATGAAGCGGCCCGGACCGACCTTACCCGTACACTTACGTGAGACGGGTTCCACCGACTGACATGCACTTGGTGCATAAGGTGGCTAGCGGGTGCCAGTCTCTCCCACTTTAGTCGGAACGGATTCGATGAAAAGGGTCCTTATGAAGGGTAAATAGCAATTGGCATATCAGGTTGTGGTTTTGCGTAGGTAAGAAAGCGTTCTTGCTAGAAACCCATAGCAGCCACGTAAAACATGCAAACAACAATTAGAGGACGTCTAACTTGTTTTTGCAGGGTATGCTATGTGATGTGATATGGCCAAGAAGAATGTGATGAATGATATGTGATGTATGAGATTGATCATGTTCTTGTAATAGGAATCACGACTTGCATGTCGATGAGTATGACAACCGGCAGGAGCCATAGGAGTTGTCTTAATTTATTGTATGACCTGCGTGTCATTGAACAAACGCCATGTAATTACTTTACTTTATTGCTAACCGATAGCCATAGTAGTAGAAGTAATAAGTTGGCGAGACAACTTCATGGAGACACGATGATGGAGATCATGATGATGGAGATCATGGTGTCATGCGGTGACAATGATGATCATGGAGCCCGAAGATGGAGATCAAAAGGAGCAAAATGATATTGGCCATATCATGTCACTATTTGATTGCATGTGATGTTTATCATGTTTATGCATCTTATTTGCTTAGAACGACGGTAGTAAATAAGATGATCCTCATTAAAATTTCAAGAAAGTGTTCCCCTAACTGCACCGTTCACGAAAGTTAAATGCTTGAAGCACCACGTGATGATCAGGTGTGATAGATTCTTACGTTCACATACAACGGGTGTAAGCCAGATTTACACGCGAAACACTTAGGTTAACTTGACGAGCCTAGCATGTACAGACATGGCCTCGGAACACAAGAGACCGAAAGGTCGAGCATGAGTCGTATGGAGGATATGATCAACATGAAGTTGTTCACCGATGATGACTAGTCCGTCTCACGTGATGATCGGAGACGGCCTAGTTGACTCGGATCATGTAATCACTTAGATGACTAGAGGGATGTCTATCTGAGTGGGAGTTCATGAGATGAACTTAATTATCGTGAACATAGTCAAAAGATCTTTGCAAATTATGTCGTAAGCTCACGTTTTAGTTCCACTGTTTAGATATGTTCCTAGAGAAAATATAGTTGAAAGTCGACAGTAGCGATTATGCGGACAGAAGAAAGCTTATGTCCTTAATGCACCGCTTCGGTGTCTTTGAACCCCAAACGTCGTCTATGGATGTTGCGAACATCAGACATACACGTTTTGATAACTACGTGATAGTTCAGTTAAACGGTTTATAGTTGAGGCACCAAAGACGTTTTTCGAAACATCACGGAACATATGAGATGTTTCGAGGGCTGAAATTGGGATTTGAGGCTCGTGCCCACGTCAAGAGGTATAAGACCTCTGACAATTTTCTTAGCCTGCAAACTAAGGGAGAAAAGCTCAATCATTGAGCTTGTGCTCAGATTGTCTGAGTGCAACAATCACTTGAATCGAGTGGGAGTTGATCTTCCGGAGATAGTGATCTTTCTCCAAAGTCATTGCCACCAAGCTGCTAGAGCTTCGTGATGAACTATAACAAATCAGGGATAGATATGATGATCCTTGAGATATTCGCGATATTTGACACCGCGAAAGTAGGAATCAAGAAGGAGCATCAATTGTTGATGGTTGGTGAAACCACTAGTTTCAAGAAGGGCAAGGGCAAGAAGGGATACTTCATGAAACAGCAAATCAGCTGCTGCTCTAATGAAGAAAACCCAAGGTTGAACCCAAACCCGAGACTAAGTGCTTCGTAATAAGGGGAACAGCCATTGGAGCAGAATCACCCTAGATACTTGGTAGATGAGAAGGCTGACAAGGTCGATAGAAGTATATTGGATATACATTATGTTAATGTGTACTTTACTAGTACTCCTAGTAGCACCAGGGTATTAGATACCGGTTCGGTTGCTAAGTGTTAGTAACTCGAAATAAAAGGCTACGGAATAAACGGAGACTAGCTAAAGGCGAGGTGACGATAGGTGTTGGAAGTATTTCCAAGGTTGATGTGATCGAACATCGCACGCTCCCTCTACCATCGGGATCGGTGTTAAACCTAAATAATTGTTATTTGGTGTTTGCGTTCAGCATAGACATGATTGGATTATGTCTATCGCAATACGGTCATTCATTTAAGGAGAATAATGGTTACTCTGTTTATTTGAATAATACCTTCAATGGTCTTACACCTAAAATGAATGGTTTATTGAATCTCGATCGCAGTGATACACATTTTCATGCCAAAAGATATAAGATAGTAATGATAGTACCACTTACTTGTGGCACTGCCATGTAAGTCATATTGGTGTAAAACGCATGAAGAAGCTCCATGTTGATGGATCTTTGGACTCACTCGGTTTTGAAAAGTTTGAGACATGCGAACCATGTCTATTGGTGTATACGCATGAAGAAACTCCATGCAGATGGATCGTTTGGACTCACTTGATTTTGAATCACTTGAGATATGCAAATCATACCACATGGGCAAGATGACTGAAAAGCCTCGGTTTCAGTAAGATGGAACAAGATAGCAACTTGTTGGAAGTAACACTTTTGATGTGTGCAATCCAATGAGTGCTGAGGCATGCCGTGAATATCGTTATGTTCTTACTTCACAGATGATTCGAGTAGATGTTGAGTATATTTACTTGATGAAACACAAATCTGAATTATTGAATGGTTCAAGTAATTTCAGAGTGAAGTTAAAGATCATCGGGACAAGAGGATAAAATGTCTATGATATGATCATAGAGATGAGTATCTGAGTTCTGAGCTTTGTACGCATAATTAAGACATTGTGGAAATTGTTTCACAATAAATACCGCTGGAACACCATATTCTGATCGTGAGGCCGAACATCATAGTTGCAACATATAGAATATGGTGCATACCATGATGTCTCTTATCGAATTACCACTATCGTTCATGGGTTAGGCATTAGAGACAACCGCACTCACTTTAATAGGGCACCACGTAATTCCGTTGAGGCGACACCGTTTGAGCTATGGTTTGGAGAAACCTAAGTTGTCGTTTCTTAAAAGTTTGGGGCTGTGACGCTTATGTGAAAAAGGTTTCAGGTTGATAAGCTCGAACCCAAAGCGGATAAAATGCATCTTCATAGGACACCCAAAACAGTTGGGTATACCTCCTAGTTCAGATCCGAAAGCAATAGGGATTGTTTCTTGAATCGGGTCCTTTCTCGAGGAAAAGTTTGTCTCGAAAAGTTGAGTGGGAGGATGGTGGAGACTTGATGAGGTTATTGAACCGTCACTTCAACAAGTGTGTAGCAGGGCACATGAAGTTGTTCCTGTGGTGCCTACACCAATTGAAGTATAAGCTTATGATAGTGATCATGAAGTTTTGGATCAAGTCACTACCGTACCTCGTAGGGTGACAAGGATGCGTACTACTTGAGTGGTACAGTAATCCTGTCTTGAAGGTCATGTTGCTAGACAACAATGAACCTACGAGCCATGGAGAAGCGATGGTGGGCCCAAATTCCGACAAATGGTAAGAAGCCATGAAATCGAGATAGGATCCATGTATCGTAACAAAGCATGGACTTTGGTGGACTTGCCCGATGATCGGCAAGTCATTGAGATAAATGGATCTTTAAGAAGAAGACGGACGTGGACGGTAATGTCACCGTCTGTGAAGCTCGACTTGTGGCGAAGAGTTTTTCACAAGTTCAAGGAGTTAACTACAATGAGATTTTCTCATTCGTAGCGATGCTTAAGTCCGTCGGAATCATGTTAGCATTAGCTGCATTTATGAAATCTGGCAGATGGATGTCAAAACGAGTTTCCTTACCAGTTTTCGTAAGGAAAGGTTGTATGTGATACAATCAGAAAGTTTTTGTCGATCCTAAGGATGCTAAAAGGTATGCTGGCTCCAGCGATCCTTCTAAGGACGGGAGTAAGCATCTCGGAGTTGGAATATGCGCTTTGATGAGATGATCAAAGATTTTGGGTTTATACAAAGTTTATGAGAAACTTGTATTTCCAAAGAAGTGAGTGGGAGCGCTATAAATTTTTTGATGAATATATATTGTTGATCAGAAATGATGTAGAATTTCTGGAAAGCATATAGGGTTATTTGAAAAGTGTTTTCAATAGAAAACTTGGATTAAGCTGCTTGGACATTGAGCATCAAGATCTATGAGGATAGATAAAAAAAACGCTAAATGGTACTTTCAAATGAGCACATACCTTGACATAATCTTGAAGGTGTTCAAGATGGATCAGTCAAAGAAGGAGTTCTTGCCTGAGTTGTAAGGTATGAAGTTAAGACTTAAAGCTCGACCACGTCAGAATAGAGAGAAAGGACGAAGGTCGTCCTCTATGCTTAGACGTAGACTCTATAGTATGCTATGTTGTGTACCACACCGGAAGTGTGCCTTGCCATGAGTCAGTCAAGGGGTACAAGAATGATCCGGGAATGGATCATTGGACGGCGGTCAAAATTGTCCTTGGAGTAAATAAGGACATGTTTCTCGATTATGGAGGTGATAAAGAGTTCGGCGTAAAGGGTTACGTCGATGCAAGCTTTAACACCTATCCGAATGACTCTGAGTAGCAAACCGGATATGTATAGTGGAGGAACCATTTGGAATAGCTCCAAGTGGAGCGTGGAAGCAGCATTTACAATATGACCTAGAGATTTGCGAAGTACATAGGGATCTGAATATTGCAGACCCATTGACTACAACCTCTCTCACAAGCATAAACATGATCAAACCCAGAACTCATTGAGTGTTAATCACATGGTGATGTGACCTGTGAGTGTTAATCACATGGCGATGTGAACTAGATTATTGACTCTAGTGCAAGTGGGAGACTGTTGGAAATATGCCCTAGAGGCAATAATAAATTAGTTATTATTATATTTCCTTGTTCATGATAATCGTTTATTATCCATGCTATAATTGTATTGATAGGAAACTCAGATACATGTGTGGATACATAGACAACACCATGTCCCTAGTAAGCCTCTAGTTGACTAGTTCGTTGATCAATAGATGGTTACTGTTTCATGACAATGGACATTGGATGTCGTTGATAACGGGATCACATCATTAGCGTAATGATGTGATGGACAAGACAATCCTAAGCCTAGCACAAAGATGCGTAGTTCGTATGCTAAAGCTTTTCTAATGTCAAGTATCATTTCCTTAGACCATGAGATTGTGCAACTCCGGATACCGTAGGAATGCTTTGGGTGTACCAAACGTCTGGCAACGAATCGGGTGGCTATAAAGGTGCATTACAGGTATCTCCGAAAGTGTCATTGGGTTGGCACGAATCGAGACTGGGATTTGTCACTCCGGTTGATGGAGAGGTATCTCTGGGCCCACTCGGTAGGACATCATCATAATGTGCACAATGTGACCAAGGGGTTGATCACGGGATGATGTGTTACGGAATGAGTAAAGAGACTAGCCAGTAATGAGATTGAACAAGGTATCGGGATCTTGTGATCGAATCTCGGGCAAGTACAATACCGCTAGACAAAGGGAATTGAATACGGGATTGATTGAATCCTCGACATCGTGGTTCATCCGATGAGATCATCGTGGAACATGTGGGAGCAAACATGGGTATCCAGATCCCGCTGTTGGTTATTGACCAGAGAACGTCTCGGTCATGTCTGCATGGTTCCCGAACCCGTAGGGTCTACACACTTAAGGTTCGGTGACGCTAGGGTTACAGGGAATAGATATACGTGGTTACCGAATGTTGTTCGGAGTCCCGGATGAGATCCCGGACGTCACGAGGAGTTCCGGAATGGTCCGGAGGTAAAGATTGATATATTGGACGAAGGGTTTTGGAGTCCGGAAGTGTTCCGGAGGTACCGGGTGATGACCAACATGACCGAAAGGTGTTTCGGGAGCCCCGACAAGTGTTGGGGGGCTTCATGGGCCAAGGGAAGGGGGCAAACGAGCCCACTAAGGGGCTGTGCGCCCCCCTCACCTATTCCCACGTGACCAGGGGGTTTGGGGCGCCCCATCTAGGGTTCCCACCTCCTGGCTTGGGGGCCAAGTCACCCAAGGGGGAGATCCCATCTGCCCTGGCCGCCGCCCCCCTAGGGTAATCCCTAGGGCGCCTCCCCTCCCCTTTCCCCCTATATATAGTGGAGGTTTTGGGGCTGCCTAACACACGAGAACATCTCCCTCTTGGCGCAGCCCTACCTCTCTCCCTTCTCCTCTCCCGCGGTGCTTGGCGAAGCCCTGCAGGATTGCCACGCTCCTCCACCACCACCACGTCGTTGTGCTGCTGCTGGATGGAGTCTTCCTCAACCTCTCCCTCTCTCCTTGCTGGATCAAGGTGTGGGAGACGTCACCGGGCTGTACGTGTGTTGAACGCGGAGGTGCCGTCCGTTCGGCACTAGGATGTCCGGTGATTTGGATCACGACGAGTACGACTCCTTCAACCCCGTTCTCTTGAACGCTTCCGCTTAGCGATCTACAAGGGTATGTAGATGCACTCTCCTTCCCCTCGTTGCTGGTTTCTCCATAGATAGATCTTGGTGACACGTAGGAAAATTTTGAATTTCTTCTACGTTCCCCAACAGGTAGGCGCGCCCCCACCCTTGTGGGCCCGTCGTAGCTCCACCGACGTACTTCTTTCCTCTATATATACTCTTATACCCTAGAAACATCTGGGAGAGCCACGAAACCACTTTTCCACCGCCGCAACCTTCTGTACCCGTGAGATCATATCTTGGGGCCTTTTCCGGTGATCTGTCGGAGGGGGAATCAATCACGGAGGGATTCTACATCAACACCATTGCCTCTCCGATGAAGCGTGAGTAGTTTACCACAGACCTTCGGGTCCATAGTTATTAGCTAGATGGCTTCTTCTCTCTCTTTGATTCTCAATAAAAAATTCTCCTCGATGTTCTTAGAGATCTATTTGATGTAATACTCTTTTTTGCGGTGTGTTTCTTTGAGATCCGATGAATTGTGGATTTATGAACAAGATCATCTATGAATATTATTTGGTTCTTCTCTGAATTCTTATATGCTCGATTTGATATCTTTGCAAGTCTCTTCGAATTATCGGTTTAGTTTGGCCTACTAGATTGATGTTTCTTGCAATGGGAGAAGTGCTTAGCTTTGGGTTCAATCTTGCGGTGTCCTTTCCCAGTGACACTAGGGGCAACAAGGCACGTATTGTATTGTTTCCATCGAGGATAAAAGATGGGGTTTATATCATATTGCTTGAGTTTATCCCTCTAAATCATGTCATCTTGCTTAATGCGTTACTCCGTTCTTATGAACTTAATACTCTAGATGCATGCTGGATAGCAGTCGATGTGTGGTGTAATGGTAGTAGATGCAGAATCATTTCGGTCTACTTGACACAGACGTGATGCCTATGTTCATGATCATTGTCTTAGATGTCTTCATAATTATGCGCTTTTCTATCAATTGCTCGACAGTAATTTGTTCACCCACCGTAATACATGCTATCTTGAGAGAAGCCACTAGTGAAACCTATGGCCCCGGGTCTCTTTTCTATTATATTACATCTCTTTTCCATTATACTGCATCTCTTTAAATCTAGTTTACTGTTTTGCAATCTTTACTTTCCAATCTATACAACAAAAATACCAAAAATATTTACTTTAATATCTCTATTAGATGTCACTTTTGCGAGTGACCGTGAAGGGATTGACAACCCCTGTCACACCCAATATGCGACCCTATCCAAAAGGAACTCGAAGGTCCCACCAAGGATAGACCCGCATATTGAAATGCTTTTGCAAGGTGGATATCATTACATCAACATTACATAATAGATGGGGATACATACATAAGGCATACAATGCCACACGAATACAACATCACAATACATAAGAGCCTCATCCGGCTACGGATGAAACACAAACAGAAACTCAAGCGACATCCAGCACTAGCCAGCTGCCGACCTGGAACCTATCCCTGATCGAAGGAGAAGCGGAAGAAGAACTTCAAGACAAGCAAACATCGCTCTCGCGTCAAGATCATCGCATAACCTGTACCTGCAATCGTTGTTGGAGTAATCTGTGAGCCACGAGGACTCAGCAATCCCATTACCATGGGTATCAAGACTAGCAATGCTTAATGGGAAAGGAAGGGGTAAAGTGGTGAGGTTGCAGCAGCGACTAAGCATGTATGGTGGCTAACATACGCAAATAAGAGCGAGAAGAGAGCAAAAGGAACGGTCATCAACTAGTAATGATCAAGAAGTGATCATGAACTCCTACTTACGTCAAGCATAACCCAAAAACCGTGTTCACTTCCCGGACTCCGCAGAAAAGAGACCATCACGGCTACACACACGGTTGATGCGTTTTAATTCGGATCTAGTGTCAAGTTATCTACAACCGGACATTACAAATTCCCATCTGCCAATAACCGCAGGCACGGCTTTCGAAAGATTATACCCTGCAGGGGTGTCCCAACTTAGCCCATGATAAGCTCTCACGATCAACGAAGGATATACCTTCTCCCAGGAAGACCCGATCAGACTCGAAATCCCGGTTTACAAGACATTTCGACAATGGTAAAACAAGACCAGCAAGACCGCCCGATGCGCCGACAATCCCGATAGGAGCTGCACATATCTCGTTCTCAGGGCAACACCGGATAAGCTAAGCGTCTGATACCGGCGTAACCCAAGTTGCCAAGGGATGGTCCCGCACGGTGCTCTAGTTTGGACCAACACTTAGACAAGCATTGGCCCGGGGGGGCTGTAATAAAGATGACCCTTGGGTTAATTACTCCCAAGGGAAATGTAGGTGGTGGTGAGGCAAATGGTAAAACCAAGGTTGGGCCTTGCTGGAGGAGTTTTATTCAAAGCAAACTGTCAAGGGGGTCCCATAAATCACCCGACCGCGTAAGGAACGAAAAATCCGGGAACATAACACCGGTATGACGGAAACTAGGGCGGCAAGAGTGGAACAAAACACTAGGCATAAGGCCGAGCCTTCCACCCTTTACCAAGTATATAGATGCATTAATAATATAAGAGATATTGTGATATCCCAAACAAAATCCTCTCCACCATGGAGCAATCTTCAACTTCACCTGCAACTAGCAACGCTATAAGAGGGCTGAGCAAAGCGGTAACATAGACAAGCAACGGTTTGCTAGGAAGGGTGTCAAAGGTTAGAGGTTCATGGCAATTTGGAGGCTTGAGGAGCAAAAGATAGGTAATGCAGCAAAGCGATAGAACGAAGCAACTAGCATAGCAATGATAGTAGTGAGATCAAGGGTAGCGGTCATCTTGCCTGAAATCCCGCAAGGAAGAAGAACGAGTCCATGAAGAAGATGAAGCCACGGAGATGAACCAAGCGTAGACGAACGAATCCTCACGATCGCAACGAAACGGGAACTATCGAGAAGAAGCACACAACATGGTGAACACACCACACATGAACAAGACATGAGGCACAACCAAGCATGATGCATGACAAAGCTACATGAAGCTACTCATGGCAAGAGATGATGCATACAAGAGCAACACATCAAGGCAAGTTTAAATGAGGCCGGGAACAACATATAACAATTCTGGTAAGTCCTCATATGCAAATTTCGAAGTTGGTCCAGATCTGAATAAACCTTATGTTCAAGTTGTTAAACAGCAAGTTAAGATACACCAACATGATCTACACAAAATTCTAGTCAAGTTACATATAAAGTTCATTTAATTCGGAGCTACGGCCTAGAAGATATGAGCAAAACAAGTTAAACATGGCATTGATGCAAAATGCATACAAACATCAAGCAAACACCTCAAAACATGGATGCAACAAGGTAATATGAAACTACATGCAAAATCAAGAAAGTTTCATATAGAGCACACTCAAAACGGAGCAACGGTTCAACACATACACTCTATACAAGTTTAAAGGACAAGCTGTCCAAAACAACAACTAAGCATATTGCAAGCATCAAAACAACATGCTACAGGATCTTAACATGAAACAAAAAGGCATGGATATGATGTACAGGCAAAGCATGACAAAACATGAACACTGAGATAACTCCAGAAATCACTAGAACATTGCTCAAAAGGACATGGCAAGATTGCAAATAATAACAGGTTCACAGACTTGGCAGAATTCACAGGACATGGCAGAAATAACATCAGGTTGCAATATTTAGAGCTATCAAACAACATGTTACAGGAACTTATCATGGCAAACAAAGGCATGACATGAAACTAATAATTGCATAGATCAAAAGTACCTTACTGACCAGGAGCCAAAAAGGATCATAAAATATGATGGCACCCATGCAAACATAGCAAGTTATTATTACAGATTCATACATGGCAGGAACAGAATTATGAAGGCATGTTAATGAGCTTGTAACACTCACCACAGAGCAATACATGGCATGGAAAGGCAACCAACAGTAAGAAGACATGTGTATGAAACAAACCAAGGCAAGAACAAGTTCATAGCATGTAAGGATCAACTACAACAACCTTGGCAAAATTGAATAACATGTAAACAATCTGCCAGGAAACATTTGAAGCAAAAGTAGAGCACGAAAATGACATGCTAGACTACTCCATAATTGCAACCAGGGGCATGAATGGATAGAGAACAACCATATGTTGAAAACAACCTTACTGAAGTATCTCAAAATATGCATGGATCTCTCTGTAGCATCAAGTTTACATGGCATCAAAATAACAGCAGAACAGGGACTAAAACAGCAACATCACGATGCCTAGTTTACATGCTTGTGATAGTCACCACATTGATCACAAAAATACATGGCATACACACCTGTAAATATGGCATGGCATAGATCAAAACACATGTAGACATCAACCTCATAGGATGCACACATCAATCATGGCAAAAATAACAAAAGAGCTAGTTCTGTTAACAGACAGCAGACAACATCATGAAGCACTCTTGAAACAATGATTCAGGCATCAAGATGAGCTCAAATGAATATGGTGCAATGGAATGAAATGAAATACTCGTTGAGGCGAACAATTTGACATATTACACACACAAAACGGAGGTACGGATGCAGAGATACGTTGCGATGAACATGGCATGATTATGCAAAAATATTCAGGACTTAGCAGGGACCTGCGGGGGAAGGAGAGAGAGTGAGGCAGGGAGAGAGAAGGGAAGGGAGGGAACGACGGGGCGGCGACCTGGCGACGAGGAGGCGGCGGCTCCGGCGAGGGAGTAGGCAGCGGGCGGCGGGGCTGAGAGGCGGCGGCGACGCTCTCGATCCCTTGATCGAGCGGGAGGAGCGGGGCGGCTTGGTCGGGCGCCTGCGGGCGCGGTCGGCCCCTGGATGGGCCTGGCGGGCTGCGTCCGGGCTTGGCGGGCCCGGTGGCGCGGAGGGGGAGCGCGGGGGACAGGTGGCGAGCGAGGAGTGGGCGAGGGAGGCTTCTGCGGCGGCGCTGGCCAGTTGGGTGGCGCCAAGTGGCGGGACGGTGGTGGATGGCGCCGGAAAACGAGGGGAGGCGGTTGGATGTGGCTGGCGGCACGGATTTCGAGGAGGGAGGTGGGAGGCTAGAGGTAGGGGAAGCTAGGCTTCTAAATCTGGCAAGGGGAGGTGTTTAAATAGGAAAGGGGGGCTAGGGTTAGGGGATTAGCTCCGTTTCGGAGCCGTTCAATCTCGATCGGACGGTCCGGAGCGGAGGGGGTTAGATAGGTGGGCTAGTGGGCTGTGTGAGAGAGAGGCTTGGGCTGAGAGGAGAGAGAGGAGAAATGCAGCCCGACACGGTTTCGGAGACCGAAACGTCCGACGAATAAACCGGCAACGGTGCCGCTATATATTTAACGGTTGGGCTAACAAACAAGCTCTGAATGCGACGAAACTTGACAAGCGCTCTGTCTACACTATAATAAGACCACATGCCAAGCTTCAACCCATTCCGAGAACATTTTTATGCCACTAAAAAATAATATCTCGGAGGTGCCGCGGGCGCGTGCGAGTGTGGTCGGGCTCGGAACGGACAACGGAGAGAACCGGGGAAACCCGAACGGATGCAAGTTTTGAAAAACATGCAGATGAAGTGCAGATGACGACACGGCAAAAACGGCGAATAACTGGCGGACACCTTGCGCATCGAATCCGGGGCGCTACAACCCCTTTATCACGTTGGTTGCAAGGTTCTTGATTGTTTGTGCAGGTACTAGGTGACTTGTGCGTCGTCTCCTACTGGATTGATACCTTGGTTCACAAAACTGAGGGAAATACTTACGCTACTTTGTTGCATCACCCTTTCCTCTTCAAGGGAAAAACCAATGCAAGCTCAAGAGGTAGCAAGAAGGATTTCTGGCGCCGTTGCCGGGGAGATCTTCGCCAAGTCAAGCCATACCAAGTACCCATCATAAACTCTTCTCCCTCGCATTACGTTATTTGACATTCGCCTCTCGTTTTCCTCTCCCCCACTTCTAAAACGGTTTTCTAAAACTTTGCCTTTTCTTCGCCCCTCTTCCGTTCATCTCTTTTCGCTTGCTTCTTGTGTGCTTGTGTGTTGGATTGATTGTTTGTCATGATGGCTCAAGATAATACTAAATTGTGTGACTCTTCCAATACCATAAACAATGATTTTATTAGCACTCCGATTGCTCCTACTACCGATGCTGAATCTTCTGAAATTAATACCGCCTTGTTGAATCTTGTTACTCCATTCTTATGAACTTAATACTCTAGATGCATGCTGGATAGCGGTCGATGTGTGGAGTAATAGTAGTATATGTAGAATCGTTTCGGTCTACTTGACACGGACGTGATGCCTATGTTCATGATCATTGCCTTAGATGTCTTCATAATTATGCGCTTTTCTATCAATTGCTCGGCAGTAATTTGTTCACCCACCATAATACATGCTATCTTGAGAGAAGCCACTAGTGAAACCTATGGCCCCCAGGTCTCTTTTCTATTATATTACATCTCTTTTCCATTATATTGCATCTCTTTAAATCTAGTTTACTATTTTGCAATCTTTACTTTCCAATCTATACAACCAAAATACCAAAAATATTTACTGTACTATCTCTATTAGATCTCACTTTTGCGAGTGACCGTGAAGGGATTGACAACCCCTTTATCGCGTTGGTTGCAAGGTTCTTGATTGTTTGTGTAGGTACTAGGTGACTTGTGCGTCGTCTCCTACTGGATTGGTACCTTGGTTCTCAAAACTGAGGGAAATACTTACGCTACTTTGATGCATCACCCTTTCCTCTTCAAGGAAAAACCAACACAAGCTCAAGAGGTAGCAGTTAACTATGAGAAATCCTTCATGGTGCCAATCAACAATGTGACTGAACCTCATATCAGCAACTTGCTCAATTTCATGGGATGCCAACAAGGACATTTCCCCTTCACCTATTTGGGCCTCCCTCTGGGCACAACAAAACCAAAAATTGAGGATTTCAACCCAATGATGCAAAGAATTGAGAGAAGGCTTACTGGTTGCTCTACCATGCTACCTTATGATGGAAGATTGTTACTTATCAAATCTGTATTTGCATGGGAGTTATTGAGCAGATCAACAAATACTTGAGGAACTTTCTATGGAGCAAATTTGGTATGGAGGACAGAGGGACAACTCTGATTGCTTGGTCCAAAGTATGTCAACCAAAAAAGCAGGGAGGTCTTGGCATACTAGATATAACTCTTCACAATAAGGCCCTACTTATGAAGAATCTCATCAAGTTCCTCAACAAAGAATATATACCTTGGATCAATCTTGTCTAGGAGAAATATTATCATACAGAAGCTCCAAGAGGAAAAGCGAGAAGGGTCATTACGGTGGAAAGCTCATATTGCACTCTTAGACAGATTTAAGCAAATTAGCAAATGCACAATAGGCTGGCCAAACTGTGCTATTCTTGAAGGACAAATGGCATGACCAGGCTCTGCAAATTACACTTCCACATCTTCATTCTTTTGCAATTAGTGAGGAGCAAACATTACAGGATTTGTTTGATGGACATGATTGGACTGAGCACTTTCATCTGCCCTTATCAATTGAAGCCTATGAGCAATTCAACCAGTTACAAGATCTTGCTCCCATCCTACACCCACACATGGAAGATATCCGGGTATTATTGGGGCTGTAGGTATGCCCACAACAATTCATATTTACAATCAGATGCTGGAGCACAAAGAAGAACATCCCTTTTTAACATCATTTGGAGCAGCTCCAGTAGACTTAAACATAAAATCTTCTTCTGGCTAGTGTTGCACATTGCAGAATCAACACCAGGGCTCTCTTCCCTCCCTTCCCTTCTCTCTCCAAGGACATACCCCACGCGGAGGTGGCGGACACGATGAACTACATTGCAAACTGCAATCTCACGGCGGATTGGCAGTTCGGCAAGGAGCCGTACTCGCGCGCCAACCCCCCGCCTGTGGTAAGTCGTCTATCTTCCTCTTCTGTTTTCTTTTTCAGCCGAATCCGACCTATGATCTTTTTTGGTTTTTTCGAGTCAGAACCCCCTCATGCAGGCTTCAGCCGGCACCATGGGGCCGGCCCGTGAGTTCGTCCCGACCCGGGCGGAGGCGGCGTCGGCGACCCTGACTTGGGGCGGCGGCGATGGAGGCCGACGCCGAAGGAGGAGGAGGAGGAGCCGACGACTTCAGCCCTCGGCTACCTTTGCCGACTGGCCCGAAGATGACAGCGAGGGAAATCGCCCAGCCGCCAACCGAAGGTCGGCCAGCCGAGCGCGAGTTCCTCCGCTGGCTTGGGTGGTCGAGGCGGCGTGAAGAAGCGCCAGGCCGGGCCGAGCTTGCTTGGCGGTCGGTCGAAGAAGTTCAAGGGGACGGCCGCCGCGACCAAGCAGGAAGAGGCAGTTGCAAAGGCCAACCGCTTCCGCAAGGAAGTAAAAAAGCCGCCACTGGTCTCCGTGTAAGTGCTTCTGCTTTTTGTCTTATTTTCTTTCGGCGACTCTTGTCCAAATCTTTTATACGTCTTCCTCGCATCAGGGCTCCCCTTACTTTAGAGAGGGTCGCCGCCGCCTCCGTCATGGGGTCGGCAGAGACGTCCGCCACTACTCGGCGGATTGACCCCGCCGCCGACCTCCGGGAGGCGATGGAGCAGAACGCGCAGGAGAAGCGCGATGAGGAAGAAGCCGCCCGCCTGGAGAAGGCGGAGGCCGAGAAGGCGGCGGCCTCTGCCGACAGGAAGCTGGAGGAGGCCGAAGCCGCCGTCGCGGCAAAGCAGCGAGCCGAGGAGGCCGCGCGCCTCCAATCGGCGTTGCTCGTCACCCCGCTGAGCTCCGCGCCGCTGCCCCTGGAGTTCACGGGCAGGCGAGGAGCCGGGCGGCGGCACCCCATCATGGAGAAGGAAGGTGGTGAGGCCTCCATGTCGAACGCAGCCGTGCCGCCACCGCCCGCCTCCGCCGCCTCCGCGCCGCCGTCTGGGAGCGCGAGGTAAACAGCGAGCGGACCACGGTGCCGCCGAAAAGACGAGGCCGTGGCGGTTGCTCCTTCAGTCGCCTTCGCCCGGCGCCGCTGTCTTGAGAAAGCGATTTGGCGCCACGCCCTTGAGACCGGCGCCGCCAACTCGGCCATCGACGCCGAGGCGACAAGCGCCGTGCTTTCGTTGGGTGGAGTGCGAGGCGGCACATGCCCGCTGAACCAGCGCTTACGGGCGTTCGAGCAAAGCTGCGAGCGAGGGCGACGCCATCGAATTGCACCAAGGCGCATCCGCATCGCGAGCCGCCGTTGGTATGCTTTCTTCCTTGAGTTTTCTTGTCCTTCTACGTGAAGTGCGCCAGCACTCCACCGGGTGTAGTCCTCGAAGTTTCAGGCCGATCGCCGAAAGCAGCGGCTCAGAACTCCATTGGTGAGTTCTAAAATATTTACCTTTGTCTGAAATGCTTATCACAGGAGTATCACAACCTCCGTGTTACTGCCTTCAACCGCAATGTTGAGGAGCTGGGCAAGCGGACCGCCGACATGTCGAGGAGCCGGGGTGAGTCTTCTTTCTTCTTCGTGAAGCGTATTTGGCGCTTTCCAGCTGTAGTCCCCGAGATTCGGGCCGACTGCTGAGCAGTCGGGCCGGATCTTCCCGGCGACCTTCTTAGTTGACGACTTAACGTCCTTTTCCTTTTTATTCTTCAGAGGCCAACGCCACTCTCCGATGGCAGCTGGGCGAGGCCGACACCGCCTTGTGGGCCAAGGGGGAGGAGTGCAGCAAGCTCGCCATAGAGCGCGACCTGCTGGCTACGCAGCTGGCGGAGCAAAGGGAGCTGCTTAAGAAGGTGCAGGACGAGGCGGAGAAGAAAGAGGCTGCTCTCCTGGCCGAGTTCGAAAGCGAGCGCTCCTCCTGGACCGACAAGGAGGCACAGCTGACCTCCGGCTTCCATGAAATCGAGGACATCGTCGACGGTGAGTTTCTTTACTTTCTTTCTTTGAGCCGCTGACTATAGGTCGGGCTGACTCCTGATTTTTTGACTTGCTTCTTTTTCGTCTTGGCAGACTTCTTCCCCGGCCACACGCAGGCGGCCAATCAAGCTATCGAGGCTGATCGCGAGGCGCAGAGGGAAAATGGTGCGGAGATTGCTGCCAACGACCCCCGGACCCTTGACGAGCAGCTTCTCAGCATCGAGGCTCCTCTGCGGCCGGCCCATCGGATGCTGCGCCGGCTTCAACGTGTCGGCGTCCAGGCGATTGCTGCCCTGTGGCCGGACATGCCGGTTCTGCGCACTCCCAATTGGACTGCCGACTGGCTGGAGGTCGCAGCTGGCCGTCTTGAGGCCTGGAAGGGTTTCTCGGCCCGGGCTGGAGCGTGCCGGGCCTTGGAATTCATCAAGGCGTGGCATCCAGGGCTGGATCTGGACCGGCTGGCCGCGTTCCGGTCAGAGGCCCAGGCGGAACTGCTGGCTGCGGAAGACGCCCTCATTGAGCGTGCGGCGGCGA
The DNA here is from genome assembly GCA_021605145.1 of Aegilops bicornis. Taxonomy (NCBI): domain Eukaryota; kingdom Viridiplantae; phylum Streptophyta; class Magnoliopsida; order Poales; family Poaceae; genus Aegilops; species Aegilops bicornis. Next base: position 64,643,180 of record CM038673.1, on the reverse strand, counting down.
TTGCCGACTACACAGACACCAGCATCTTCGTCCCTGACCGGGCTGAGGACGGCGGGGAGGCGCCGCCGGAGTGGTTCGGGATGAATCCGGATTATGACGAGGACTCGGCGGAGTTGATCGGCTCCAGCGTCGAGGAGGAAGGCGAGGCAGAGGATGGAGGCGAGACGGAGGCGCCAGAAGACGGAGCGGGCGACCATCCTCAACTCGACCGCGCCTCCGAACGAGCAGCGCCCGGCTGAGCGGCTGCCGCCGGAGATGATCAAGCCGAGACGGCCCAGCCGGCCGCCCCGGCGCCTGGCACCGCCGTCTCATCCGGCCCTCCAAACCCGTCTGCCGCTTCCTAGGCTGCCGTCTTGCCTTTATTTTATCTCTTTTAATAGTCTTTGAAAAACTTGTTAATTCGCACAATTCCACCCGCGGGGTGTATTTTGAACTTCTGCTTGAAGATTCGGCCAAGGGCCTATGCTATGTAAATATTTATCCTAATTCTATCTTTCCTTGCTCATTGCTCCTATGGCTTTTTCCTTTGCCGCCTTCCCTTAGTCCCCGCCTTGCCAGTCGGACAACCGCTCTGCGGACTCTCGTTTGGATCAAGTGCTTGGCTACTCTTGGGAAGGCAAGTACTTGGCCATTTCTTAGAGTCTTTTTAACAAGTTGGATAGAAAGCGGCAAGCCGACTACTCAAGAGTCAGCTTTGCGAAGAGAGGCTGGAAGCCGGCTTAAGCTATGTTTATGCTTTGGGTCCTTATCCATTTTTCATGTGGGCGCCCATTCTTCCTTACTCCTGCCCACCAAACAGTCGCTCTGCGAGCTGCGGCTTCTGACAGGAGACGGCTTATGCACCACACACTACTTGTCCGACTGCAGGAAGCATTCCATAGCCTTGAGGCGGCGAGTCCCAGGTCGACTAGTCGAAACCGGTGCCAATGACATAACAAAGAGTAACATACTCGAAGGCATAATTCTTATCATACAGATAACAAAAGGGCAGTCCCGAGCTCGTCTCGGGGCCAAATCTTTGTACTTTAACACAAAAGGTAGCGTGGTACATCTTGCATCAACTGAAAAATCTTCGGAGAAGATTTGCGTTCCATGGCCGTTCCGTCTCTTTGCCGGAGTCGTCTCTCTTGCGTGCTCGGGGCTTCTGGGCGTCGATCAGGTAGTAGGAGTCGTTGCCCAGCACTTTGCTGATAATGAAGGGGCCTTCCCAAGGCGCCGACAGCTTGTGCTGGCCGGCTGTTCACTGGATCAGTCGGAGCACAAGGTCGCCCTCTTGGAAAGATCTCGGCCTGACCTTCCTGTTGTAGTAGCAGCGCAGGCTCTGCTGGTAGATGCTGGACCAGCTGAGTGCCAACAGCCGGCCCTCTTCCAGCAGATCGATGCCGTCTTGACGTGCTTCTTCTGCTTCCTCCTGGGTGTACATGGTGACTCGCGGGGAGTCGAACTCTATGAACGTTGGGATGACGGCTTCAGCACCGTAGACGAGGAAGAAGGGTGTGAAGCCGGTTGACTTGTTTGGAGTCGTGCGCAAACTCCAGAGGACGGCTGGCCACTCATTAAGCCAACAGCTGGCCGAACGCTCCAGTGGTTCAACCAGTCGAGGCTTGATGCCAGACAAGATGAGGCCGTTTGCTCGCTCCACCTGGCCGTTTGACTGCGGATGGGCAACGGACGCTAAGTCCAGTCGGATGCCTTGTGTCGCAGAAAGCGGGCGAGCGCCTTTGGCAAAATTTGTGCCATTGTCGGTGATGATGTTGTGTGGTACGCCGTACCGAGTCGTGATGTCGGCGATGAAAGTCACTGCAGTTGGACCATTCAACTTCTTGATGGGCTTTACTTCTATCCACTTGGTGAACTTGTCCACCGCGACAAGTAAATGAGTTAGGCCACCTCGTGCTGCTTTGAATGGTCCTACCATGTCCAAGCCCCAAACAGCAAAGGGCCAGGCGATGGGAATAGTCTTGAGTGCGGAAGCCGGCTGATACGGCTTGGAGCAGAACATCTTGCACCCCTTGCACTTTTGGACTAATCCCTTGGCCTCTTCTAGGGTAGTTGGCCAGAAGAAACCGTGTCGGAAGGCTTTGGCGACGAGTGCTCTTGAGGCCACATGGTGGCCGCACTCGCCTTGATGAATGTCTTCGAGAATCGCTTGACCTTGCTCTGGCTCGACGCAACGCTGGTAGACACCAGTAACGCTGCGCCTGACCAGCTCTCTGTTGAGTATGGTGTAGGCTGCCGCTCGGCGTTGTACTTGCCGAGCCAAGATTTCGTCGGTTGGTAGCTCTCTGTTCACTAGGAACTTCAGGATGGGCTGGGCCCATGAGGGTGCTGCTATTTCTTCAACTGCCATTACTGCTACTTGGACGAGGGCGGCTGAAATTTGGGAGGCGGCCGGGCTGGAGTCCATGACGCTTCTTTGGATTGATGAAGTCCCGGGCGGCCGAGTGCAGTCCCGGGCGAGCTCTGTAGTTTCGCAATGGTCGCCGCAGATCCCGGGCGGGTTCAAGTCCGGGCGGCTTTGACTGACATTTTGGGGCCATCTGTAGAATTCTCGTGCCGTCTGCTTTGGGGCTCTTGAGTCGGGTCTGACTTCTTGAGGGAGCCGCACAAAAATGGAGTCTGATTCTGGTGAAGGCTTGACAGATGGCTTGAGGAGGCGCTGAAGGCGGCGCGGATGGTATTGCCTGGCGGGTGGAGCCGATTCGTGCCAGGGTGTCTGCTTGGTCGTTGTCATTTCTTGGCACGTGAAGGAACTCGCACCCCTCAAAATATCCACTGAGTTGTTGTACAAGGAAACGGTAGCTCACCATGTTTGCATCTTTGGCGTCCCAATCGCCAGATGACTGTTGGACCACCAAGTCAGAGTCGCCATAACACAGGATCCGGCGAATGCCAAGTTCTTTGGCAAGCCGGAGCCCGTGAATGAGCGCCTCGCACTACTAGGAAAAGGGCTATAGATAGGACTGATTCGAATGGCGCACCAGGTAAATAGTGCGCCACTACTATATACTAATGGCGCACCGGTTGCTCGTGCGCCATTAGTGTGGAAGACACTAATGGCGCACCATGCTCATGGTGCGCCACTACTATTGATTTTTTCCCCATTTTTCCATACAAACTAATGGCGCAGGATGGCAAAGTGCGCCATTACTAGTTAGAACTAGTAATGGCGCCACGACCAAGACGATCTTGCCATTAGTATATATATATATATATATATATATATATATATATATATATATTACTTTTTTGCAAACCTACTAATGGCGCACTATGCCAAAGTGCGCCATTACTAGTTTAAACTAGTAATGGCGCACTTTTCCACATTGCGCCATTAGTATACATATGTTTTTTTTACTTTTTTGCAAAAAGTACTAATGGCGCACCACATGCCAGTGCGCCATTAGTAACCAGGGTTACTAATGGCGCATTTTGTGGTGGTGCGCCATTAGTAACCTGGGACCAACAAGATATTTTGGACAGCCCACCTACCCACTCACTTTCTCCACTTCATTCTCTCCACCTCCTCCTCCAAGCTTGTCTCGGCTGCCTCCTCCTCCTCCTCACCTCATTTCCACCATAGATTCATCAAAATTAAGTGGTGAAATTACCTTTTTTTGATAGGTAAGTAAGGGGAAAGCTATCTTCATGATGTAGATATACTTTTTTCTCCCTAGCTCACTCCAACAACGTGCACATGCACTTTTTGTGGCCTAGCTAGATCTATGTATGTTTGTGGTGTTGCTTGTGTTTGTGGTGTTGCATATATGTTTGTGTTTGCAGGTACCGGTATTTGAAATGCGATAGTTGCCAATATTTTGCGGAATGTTGATTCATTTCCGTTTAGTAGAATTTTGGCACTATGCATTCTTTTGGGCCTATTTTAGGGAAGGTCATGCCAAATTTTTTCTTGGTTCTAAAATATCGTTTTTCTCTACCCTTGACGACCATAGTCCGCACGATGACCGAAGGCATCGTGAATAGGTTTTTGAGCTCCAAGAAGGCCGAGATGCTTCAAAAGAACGAGACAGAGATAAGATGTCCGTGTCGAAGATGCAAGCTGAAGAGCCTTATTGCGGACACGGATTCCGGGCAGGTGCGGGACCACCTGCTCTTGCGTGGTTTCATGGATGGCTATCGGTGGCAGGGTGATGAAGATGACTATGAAGTCGTCCATGGGGGCTGGGCAAGAAATGAGGAAGGGCAACAAGACAACCACCGCGGTGAGGGTGGGCGAGAAGACGAAGAATCTCCAGGACATGATCACGACGGTGATGATGTACACAATCATCATGTAGAAGATGTCGTACATGATGATGAGGAATATCAAGACGAAGGGCATGATCATGAAGATGAAGATGCCGAGCGGGGACGATGGAGGCTGGGTGTAGGACCCTCATATTCAAGAGCTGCTTCGCAAGCGACGGATAACGCAAGAGCTGCCGCCGAGAGAAAGCCAAGCTGGATCAACTGGAGATAGAGCGGTTACTCCATTGTATGAAGGATGCAGGCCGAGGATACCGCTTTGAAAGTAAGCTCATGGCTCTGGAGATGAAGGTAAAACACAAAATGACCGACGCATGCTTCTCACGAGAACATGTCATTACAGCACGAACGTCTTCCCAAGGGGAACAAGTGCCCGACCAGTTTCGAGGAGGCGAAGAAAATCGTGTGTCCTTTGGATTTACCACATGAAATACCATGTGTGCATGAACAATTGCATCATTTATCGGGACGAGCACGGAGTCTACCATATGTCCGGTGTCTTGGCGTCACTCGATACAAGAAGAGGAAGAAAGCTCCTCGAAAATCGGTGTGGTACTTTCCGATCACTCCTCGTCTGCAGCGGTATTTCGCGGACCCTAAGGTAGCAAAGCTCCTGCGTTGGCAGCGGATAGGGAGGAGAAGAAAGCGGGAAGATGACGGAAATGATCCGGAGATAAATAAAAAGACAAGATGCCGAGTCACCCTAAGGATGCGAGCCGGTGTAGCGTTGAACTTGAATACCCAGAATTTGGGAAGGATCCAAGAAACATCGTCTTTGGGCGCGAGCACCGATGGAGTCAATCCGTTTGGCAGCGAGAAGCACACATAGCACCTGGCCTGTGTTTGTGTGGATGTACAACCTTCCCCTGGTTGTGCATGAAGAGGAATTACATTCACATGAGTATGCTAATTGAAGGGCGAAACAACCAGGGAGCGGCATCAATCATGTCTGGGGCTCTTTGAAGGAGGAGCTAGACATGCTGTGGAAAACGCCAGCCAATACGTGGGACGCCGCAGAGCAAGAATATTTCCCTATGAGAGCCGCACTGCTCACGACGGTGCACGACTATCTCGGTTACGGATATCTCGCGGTGCATCTGCTGGTCCATATCGTGGAGGATATCATCCAACTCGGGCCGACGTTCCTGCACAGCATGATGCCGTTCAAAAGGATGAATGGTGTCATCAAAGGATACGTTCGGAACATGTCACGTCCAAAGGGAAGTATAGCCAGGGGCTTTTCGACGAAGAGTGCATCTCCTCTGCACGAATTATCTAGGCATCAAGAACCCGTTGGTCTGCCCGTCAGCGGGCACCTCGGCAGGCTCGCTGGATGGGGTCAACGTGAGGTCGCCGCAAAATGCATGTCGACTTGAGGGTCGACTTCCGACTTTGAAAGAGCAAACCTAGTCGCGCTACAACACATAGACTTGGTCGATCCTTGGGTGGTAGAGCACAAAACCTTTATTGAGAAGACGTACAATGACCGAGGCCAACAGAGGATGGACGAAGATATACTCAGAGAGCACAACTCATGTTTCACGCGTTGGTTCAAGAAGAAGCTTCTGTCGTACCCTTTACATGAAGATTCTTCCGCGGAAGAACAACTCATATTCGCCTTGTCACAGGGCGCCGAGCACAACCTCATGACATATGAGGCATACGATATCAAGGGCTACACATTCTACACCGAGGACAAGGACATGAAGAGCGATGGTTATCAGAACTCTGGGGTAACGATGAAATCCTACACCGGTAAGGACAAGGACAGATACTACGGAAGGATCGAGGAGATCTGGGAGATGAGCTACTGCCGAGAGAAGGTGCCGATGTTCCGTGTCGAGACGGGCCAAGAGCGTCCTAAAGAAGACCGATATTTCACCACCATGGTTATACCCGAAGCCAAATCCAAGACCCGAGCGTAAGCGTCACCGCAAAAAATGAGCCATGGGTACTGGCTTCCCAAGTGGACCAATGCTTCTTCATTACCGACCCGCCAAAGCCTAGTCGTGTTGTCGTGAGGAGAGGCAAAGGAAGATCATCGGAATGGATGGAGTAGCCAATGAGCAAGACTTGACAAATGCGGCGACCGAAAATCGAACATGACGACGGCGATGAAGTAGCAGCACACACCACAAGAAGAAGCAGGACCACCCTACCTAAAGGGCGTTCGTTCCACGGAAGAACTCCATTTGCGAAAAAGAAGGGTAAGAAGATTGTGAACAGATAGCTAGCTAAGATCGATTGTATTTAAATCGTAGTCTTCATTTCTCGATTGTATTTCATGGGCACTTTTTGATATCATGAATATTTTTAAATTTCATGGGCACTTTTTGAATTCATGAGGACACTTGATCTTGATCCCCCTCCATCTCGATCTTGATTCCCCCTCCATCTCAATCTCGATCCCCGCACCCTCCCCCGCTCCACCGCCGCCGCCGATGATATTTTCAAGTAAGAATTTTGAACATATTTTTTTAAAAAATATTACTGTTTTTATAAAAAAATATTACTGTTATAATTTAAACAAGTTTGAACATATTTAAACACAAATAAATATAAAAACAACATTTAAAATGCATAAAAAATATTGGGGAGCCTAGGAATCGAACCTAGGACCTCCTGGTATGTGTCTTTGCATCTTTGACCAATCGGGCTAGTGGGTGGGTTACATTGTAGATAGGGTTAGGTTGTAGATATGGTTAGTGGGCTAGATTAAAACAAAATTCTAATGGCGCACCGAGGGAGGTGCGCCATTAGAATAGTCATACTGTATGGCGCATGACTGGGCAGTGCGCCATTAGAACCCTCCCTAGCTATCCTCCTCTCTCTCGCCAGATCCCCTTCAACCCTCTCTCCCTCGCCACCAGATCCACCCGCGCGCTGCCCCGACCCACGACGCCGCCCCCCCGACCCTCACCGGACACCACCCCACCGCCCCGCGCCCCAGCGCCCCATCCCCGCCGCCCGACCCTCGCCGGACTCCTCCTCGCCCGTCTGCGCCTTCTTCCCACATCCTCCGAGCCTCACTTGCCGCCCGGCATAAAGGCACCAACCACCTCCTCGGACGGGGCGCTCTTCCTCGCGCTCTCCTCACCAACCACGACGCCGGCCACCTGCTCCTCACCAACCACGACGTCGGCCACCAGCTCCATCGTCTCCGGCAGAGGTTACTCCACCTAGCTGCAGCACTCGTGCACTTGGCGGCTAGGGTTTGCCTCCAGCCTCTCCCCCCCATCAACGAGAGGAGCATCTGGTGCCCCCACCCTCGAGTTAAATCGGCGGTGCCGATCCTCCAGCCGCACGCCCGCGGTCTGGAGCCCCGATTCCATCTTCCCCTCGCCCCGATTTTTCGGATGCAACTCTGTGATCTCCATCTTTCGAGATGTTATAGTGTACTGAGAGCAACTTTGCACCAATGCATGATTTCAGATGTTATCGATATATGGCCCGTTGATAAATTTGTACTCCAGCAAGTTTACTCCGATTACTCGATTTAAAATTCAGTTTCTTGTTAAATGACAGTAATTCAGTTTCTTTGTTAAATTTCAGTTTCACAGGCTAGTTTCCAACAAACAAAGCCTATGCTTATGAAGAATAAATCAGCTGAAATGAGATCTTGATCCTTTTTACTTTGTTTGTTCAGATTGTTGGAAATTTTAAGCTCTCAATCATTGAAGGCCACTATAGTTCTTTGAATTCAACCATTTAGGTGAGCTACAACTAGGAGGATTTTGGAGTAGTACTCTGAAACTGTTGTTGTTAGAACATGCTGTTACTTGCTGTCAGTTAACTGAATCAGTACAAAACTCTTCTATGGAGTTAACCGAAGATTAGCAGGCAAATCAAAATCTGCAACACATTTTCTTTAGTCCCTAACTAACAACACAATTTCTTCAGTCTAGTGATGCAGCAATTTCTTCAGTCTAGTGTAAATGTAACTGACTACTGGTCAAATACTCTAGTGTATTTAGTGTAAATCTAGTCTGAAACTAGTAGAGCTCTTGGTGATTTGCAAATTCAGTTTAAATAAAAATTTGGTACATGACTACTGATCATGTATGAAAGATGTTGCTCTGGATGAGCACAAGAACTACTCAATAGATAATTGATTTTGTAGAACAAGTCTTGTTGCCAGTCTTGAACCAATAGATAATCTTAATTGAAATTTGACCATGTCTGGTTGCCAGCCCTAATGAAAAAAGCAACTGAATTTCCAACAACCTGCTAGGTAGAACAATCCATTTCCAACAACCTGCTAGGTAGAACAATCCATTACTACATGATTGCAACTGAATTGTCAACTCTATGTACTATGTATCTTTGTGGCATGTGGTGTGGTCCGAGTGATCGGGTTTCAAGTGATTTTGAATTTTTATGATTTTTATGCACATATATATTTGTATGATGATCCTCCTTTCCTGCAGTAGTATAACTAGGATATATACCAAAAAGATTGTTATATTCCTCCTGGTACAATAAATAATAAACTAAAATAGTTCCTGGTACAAAAAGAATAAACTATACATAGTTAATTTCTTCATCTTTGAATTGTTTCAGAAATTGGTATGACCAAAGATGCTATTGTATATAAATGGGCTGATGTAGAACTGTTCTTCATCTTTATAGTGCTGTTGTATAGAAATATGCTGAATTTTCTGCTCTGATTGTTGCTCAAAGAAATTTAGCAAAAAAAGGGGTCCTGGGAGACGCCGCTGCTGCTTGAGGCCCTTGAGAGGCCCTTCGTGTCGTGATGATTTTGCAGGTACCCCGAGAGGCCCTTGAGTTTGCCGGAATGTCGATTAACTTCCGTTCCGGCAAATTCGGGTATTCCATATGTCCTATTTTCAGCAAAGGTCATGCTGAAATTTTTCGTGAATTTTAGCATGACTTTGCTAAAAATCGGACATATGAGGTACTTGCTACTAATGCATGGGCCAGGGTATCTTAGTACTTAATTAAGTAGGATCAACTGCCCCTTTATTCTTGCTGTATTAAACTATAGGTGGCAATAGAGCCAAGTGATTAGTGCCAAGTGATTAGGCCCAACCTAGGGTGCCTCGGCATCGATAAACCCTAAATGATGAAAACTTAACTTGGCTGCCCGGATGCCTCGGTGTCGATGAGAACCTAAATGATGTGCGCTTAGGCTTTTAGGGTGCCTCGGCGTCGACATACCCTAAGCGATGAAAGCTTAGGCTTTTAGGGTGCCTCGGTGTCGACAAACCCTAAATGATGAGACCATGATCTTGTTCCTTGACAATAACCAACTTTTGACCAAACTTTTTTCTTATTTAGAAGCGAAACATGGCCCACAACGATGAGGCCGGTGGTTCGGGCGGCAAGCAATTCTGGGAGCTGTCCCAGGAGATGGAGGAACAACCTCACCGCTATGAGGACGCCGCGGAAGACACCGATCCTGATTTCACAACCCCTAGTGGCGTCGGGGATAACACCACTGATGGTGCCGCCGAGGATGCCACCACTGATGATGGCGGCGCACACACAGATGGCAGCCAATCGAAGAAGCAAAGGAAGGACCGGCGTCCGAATGCGCTCCGCACCGTCAAGGAGGAATTCACTCAAGTAGACTCCGACGAGAATCCAACGGAGCCCAAACATATAGTCAAGGGGTACTCGGTTCAGCTCGGGTGCATTCTCCGGAGCACCGTCTCGATCAACACCGAGAACCTTAGGCATAAGGACCGAGGTAATTTGCGCAACCTCCTCTTCACGAAGCTGCATGAACGATACAAGTTCCCCGCTGAATTTGAATACACACAGCTCTCAGGGAATAAAGTGAACAGTGCCGCCCTCACGAAGATGAGCACGACCCTGTCTACTTGGAGAAGCGCGGCGAAGAAAATGATTGATAAAGTTGATAGTTATGAGAAGATCAAGGCGAAATATCCTTTGATGAGCGAAGATGAGTACAAGGAGTTCAAGATCAAGTGCTCGACCAGTGCAACCTCTGAATCAAGTCAGTGGGGAAAAGAAATGCGGGAGTTGAACTTAGGGACCACAAACTCGGTCCCGGCGGTTACTGAGTGGCGGAGCCTATATGGGACAAGGAGGACGCGGAGCGTGCCGAGCAAGGCCTACCGCCCCGCTTCGAGAAATACAGCGGTAACAAGCAGACCAGGAACTATGTCAGGGCCCGGTACAAGGAGGACCCAATAACAAAGGAGCTTACCACGGATCCGAAGACCAGGGCGCTTGAGCTTGTTCTGGTAAGGAATACACCCCCGCGTAATTAGCTCCATATGGTTGCACTCTAATTAATCCCCAATATTTCTAAATGGTTCACGTTCCTTTCGCAGGAAACTGAAAGCGATGGCGGGGTCGTCTCGAGCTCCCCTTTCGACACCCCTTTAAATAGGGCGTTGAACATAATGAAAAGCAAGGATAAGCTCACTAAGCCGGCGTCGGCTGGTCGTGTGGCGGCAAAGGCTTGTCCACAAAATGGGGGTCATACTATACCGCTGGTGTGCGAAGGAGAAAAAGGCCAGCTCGGAAAGCCAGGCCCGAGGTTGAAGCACTCAAGGCACAAGTGGCGCGGATTCCGGAGCTTGTCCAAGAGCGGTGGAACAACAAGCGGGAACGAAGCTCAACGCCATGGTGCCTCACGTTGATTCATGGGCTGACGACGTGGATTGCGGGCGGCCAACAGGGGCCTCCCCCGGTTCCCAGCTTCACGGCCAGCAACTCGCACAGCGCGCAGGCGGCGCCATTGGTGTCTCCGGCGGTGGCGCCATTGGTGTCTCCGGCGGAGGCGGTATTCGTGTCTCCGGCGCCGGCACGGGCATTGGAGCTTAGTGCACCCGGGTGTCGCCGGTAGGCACCTCGCCGATAGCGCCCCCTCCGTCGGTTACCCTGACCGCCGTTGGCGGTGCCTTGACGATAGCCGAGCTTCGGCGGCATCCACGGTAACTAAGCCTCTCGGCCGATGACTTCATCTCCTTGCCTTTGATCGGGCATCCACGGCGCCTGTACATGTTTTCGCAGGGCACCAACGTTCCTTGCACTCTTCTGCACTTCGTGGGCGCCGAGTTGGTGATGTCGCCAAGGGCAGAATCGTTCAACCGGGCAACCGCATGTTCCACGGTAATCCGATGCCACCCACATTGTATAGGGTTGAAGTGGTTCGGGTGCTGCCAGGCTGCGACGAGCTGTTACCTCCGGTTCGACCCGCTGGGGCCGACGAAGAAGATGAGATGACCCTCAGCGCCTGCGTAAACTGGCCGCTGCTTTGGCCGAAGAGCCAGATTCGTTTGGGGGCGGGGGACACCACCCCCTGAACAAGACCGCCCGGTCGTGCGGCGCCAAGCCATGGCAAGAACGCCGCGCGCTACGGACCTGCCGGACATCCCTATGGCACGAGATCCGGACAGCCCTATGGCACGAGATCCGGACGGCAGCGACAACAACGACGGTACATTTACCAAAGTCGATAAGTACTTTGCGAACATGGAGTACGCTGGCGAGTTTTGCGGGCCTCTTTCTCAAGAACCCAACCAAGGCGACCGCCAATCTAGCTGATGCAGCGGAGAAATCCAATTGCAATAGGCGTCGTCTGGCGTTCAGTTCTCAGGAGACGCCTCCAGCTCCCGCCTACACCGAGCCTCAGATAGCTGAGGTGCGAAATATTATCAGCCCCAACACGCTCAAGAAGGCGGTATGTGGGCAGAACTCTGTCCCGTTACAGGAGATCAAGAAGAAGGGACGGAAATGAAAGACTAACAAGGGCGCCGGTGCGAGCCAGCCGGCACCGAGTTCGATCCGTGCTCAGGACGGGCCACCTTCACCTAAGGATATCTCGAGGAGGGTGCATGTGGCGGGTAGGGCGATGCTACCGCCAAATATGCTGAATGCTGCAACCGGTGCTATGCGGAGTATGCACGACAGTGTTCTTTCTTTGGAGAAGCGGCGTCTCAGAGAGAAGGATGTGGCATACCCGGTTTTCGTGGCCAAGGTGCGGAGGGCAAGGGCTTTGTGGTTGGCGCCATCGGGGGTACGATCGTCCTGCGGTTTGATGACATCTTTGCTATGTTTAACCTTCATCCGCTGCACTGCACCTTCGTTCGGCTGTTTTCGCTGAGTATGGAGATGCAGATCATTAGAGACAAGACCCCGGACATCGTGATAGTCGACCCCTTCTACATGCGTGCCAAGCACTTGAGCAGCGCTGGGGACCGCCAAGTTGCGAGTTCACACCTCGAAGGCGTCATTCTGGCAAACCCAGATAAGGATAACTTCCTTGTGGCTTACTTTCCGAGTAAGTCATCCCTTAACCGCCCATAACATATGATTTCTTAGATTTCGATCTTTCTTTTTTCTAACATTCCGTGTTACGTGCGGTGACACACATTGCACACTCATCCTCTTAAGCCGAAATATTCCATGGCCACGTATTTCGACCCGAACCGTAACTCCAAGATAGACTACACAAATGTCAAGAAAGTTCTTGATGATGTTCTCCCCGGCTGCGCCAAATCTGGAGGCACCTTCACCAGGACTGTTCGTAAGTACGACAAGCACATGTTCTCACACAATACGAAGTTCTGCTGCGTCAAGCAGCCGCCTGGCTGTCAGAAGGATGCCTACTACGCCCTCCATCACATGCGGGCGATTGTAAGGGACCATCATCAACTTCTGCTACCAGATAATCTCAAAGATTGGGCCGCGAACTTGTCGGCAATCCAGGACGCGGACCTCATACAAGAATTCTTTCGCATCGATCCGGACTTTGCGGACATCTTCCATCAAGATGTCCTTCATACGTCAGGGCAGTTCTACCTCAGATATCAACCATCCAACAATGAGATAGATGGAATGCTACAAATGCAGGGGTGACAACGACCGCGATTTCATGACCATCCACGACAGACGGCGGCTTCATCCACGCTCTGTCCGATGAGTCGAGTCGAAAGTAGTGATGTGTAGTTACGAAACATTGATTGGCTCATGTTGTAATTAAACTTTAATGAATTCGTATGTCTCTTTGGTTTGGACAGTCGTTCAACTTAGATGTAATCGATGCTATTTATTAGTAGGACCATGAATCGTGCTATTAATGTCTTGCTTTTCTCTTCCGATCCTTTTGTTGCATACTTACATATTGCTTATGTATTGTGCATTGTTTGGCTTGTGCATAGAGATGCCGTTGTATGTCGTGTACAAGGGTAAGGTTCCCGGAGTCTCTGACGGCCGGGAGGAGTGTCGGAGACAGGTTCACCGTTCAGCGATAACAGTTACAAAGGATACACCACTAGAGGCGGAGGCGAATCTAGATATGCCCGCTATCTAGCGGGAGAGAGGAGGAGCGTTGGAGGAACCGGATGAAGACCAGTTTGATCGCGATGATGCTCATCGTGATGACCACAACTCTCTTTTATGTGATGGTAGTTTAGATGATCGATATCGACTTGTAATGTGAAGACAAACTCGATACTCGCGGTCTTGAGACTTGTAATGTTTTATCTTTGTTCGATCTTTTGAATTAGGAGACTAATATGATGAATTGTATTAGGAGACTAATCTTCTATTGTATTCGATGAATCTGATGTTCTTTGTGCTGCTGTCTATATTCTGTCCAATAATATATTTTGTAACCTGTGCAAAAATCAGAAAAGCAAAAAAACCAAATATTCATACTAATGGCGCATCAAGGCAGAGTGCGCCATTAGTATGCCAAAGGATACTAATGGCGCATCAAGGCGAGTCGCCATTAGTGTGACAAAGCACATGGTTACATATGGCCTCCCGGAGGCATACTAATGGCGCATGGAGTTACATACTAATGGCGCCTTGCCGAGTGCGCCATTAGTACCGAATACTAATGGCGCACCAGTGGTGCGCCATTAGTAAAAAATTCTAATGGCGTGCTACTAATGGCGCACCGGTAGTGCGCAATTAGTAGGCAAAACCGATGCACCATTAGTAGGCCTTTTCCTAGTAGTGTCGTATTCGGCGACGGTGTTGGAGGCGGCGAAATGGATCTGCAGCGCATATTTGAGCTTATGCGCCTTTGGGGAAGTGAGGACAACGCCCGGCTCCCAAGCGGTGCGCAACTGGAGCCATCGAAATGCATCCGCCAATGGGTGGAGTCGGAAGCGGCAGCAGGTCTTTGAGTCTCGGCCCGGTCGATGAGGAAGTCGGCCGGTGCTTGCGACTTGATGGCGGTCTTGGGCTGGTAATAGATGGTGTACGGGGCCAGCTCTATGGCCCATTTGGCCACTCGGCCAGAAGCATCTCGGCTTCCAATGATCACGGCTAGTGGGGTTGTGCAAACCACAGTGACTGGATGCTCTTGAAAGTAAGGTTTCAACTTCTTGGCGGCAAAGTGCACGCCGTAGCACATCTTCTGGTAGTGGGGGTAGTTCTGCTTGGAGGTCGACAGTACTTCGCTCAGGTAATATACCGGTCTCTGGACAGGTAGCGCCTTGCCTTCCTCCTTGCGCTCAACTACAATGACTGTGCTGACTACCCGGCTGGTGGCAGCGATGTACAGGAGTATGGGCTCTTTAGGAGTCGTTGCCGCCAGCACAGGGGGAGTAGTCAGCATTTTCTTCAACTGGAGAAAAGCTTCGTCCGCCTTGTGGTTCCATTCGAAGAAGGTGGTCTTCTTCATGAGTTGGTATAAAGGGAGAGCTGTCTCGCCCAGCCGACTGATGAATCGGCGGATGGACGCCAAGCAACCGGTGAACTTTTGAACATCTAGCGATCGGCGGGGACTTCCATCCTCTCGCTGGCCTTGATCTTTCTGAGGTTGCACTCTATGCCGCGTTCAGAGACCAGGAAGCCAAGGAGTTGGCCGGCTGGCACTCCGAAGACACACTTCTCAGGGTTGAGCTTGATCTGGAATCGGCGCAGATTCTCAAAGGTTTCCTTAAGGTCTTCCAGCAGTGTTCCACGCCTTTCTGTCTTCAACACCACATCGTCCACGTAGATGTGGGCGTTTCTGCCGAGTTGCTTGAGGAGGCACTTCTGCATGCAACGCTGAAAGGTGGTGCCTGCATTCCTTAAGCCGAACGTCATGGTCAGATAGCAGAAGGCTCCAAACGGCGTGATGAAGGCGGTCTTCAGTCGGTCAGCCGGGTTCAGCTTGATCTGGTGATATCCTGAATATGCATCTAAGAAGCTCAACAGCTCGCATCCGGTACGTGGAGTCTATCACCTGATCAATTCTCGGCAGAGCGAACGGGTCCTTGGGGCAAGCTTTGTTGAGGCTCGTGTAGTCAATACACATCCGCCACTGCTTGTTCTTCTTCAGTACCAGGACCAGGTTTGCTAACCACTCTGGAAAAAATACTTCCATAATAAAACCGGCTGCTAGGAGCCGGGCTATCTCTTCTTCAACAACTCTTCTCTTCTCTTCGGCAGTAGCGCAAGGGCTGCACGGCCAGACTTCACATCAGATCGGACATGTAACTTGTGCTCGACGAATTCCGTCGGTACACTGGCATGTCTTTAGGGGACAATCACGAAGATGTCGATTCTCCTGAAGGAAATCGGCGAGCTCGCCTTCCTATTTGCTGGTCAAGGTTTGCACCTATGACAGCGTACCTCTCTGAGTGCTCCGGGTCCAAGGGTATCTTCTTCGTTTCTTTGGCGGCTTGAGCGAGCCCTCGACTTCCGACTCCACAGGGTTGGGTGATATCTCGGGCTGCTTGCCGGCCATCGCCACAACCCGATCAAGAAGCCGCTTCTCAGCTGCGATCACCAGGGACTCGGCTAGCCGACTGCTTTCAGCCGCGCAAGCGGACGACTTTCTGTAGTCGCCGGCTATGGTCAGAATCCCCTTGGAACTCGACATCTTCATCTTGAGGTAGGCGTAGTGGGGGACCGCCATGAACTTGGCCAAAGCGGGTCGGCCAAGCAGAGCGTGTTATGGACTTTCTAGGTCCACCACTTCGAACCAAACTGGCTCTCGGCAGAAATGATCTTTGTCCCCAAAGAGGACATCTATTAGGATCTTGCCGATTGGTGAGCAGGAAAGGCCAGGTACAATGCCGTGGAACACAGTCCGGCTGCTCTGAAGCTGTCTTTGCTTGATTCCTAACTTCTCCATGGTGTCCTTGTACAGGATGTTGATGCTACTGCCTCCGTCTATCAGCACTAGCGAGAAGCGAGCGGCCCGCCTATCTGCGGCAAGGGTGACTCCCAAGACCAGGGCGAAGGAGCCCGGACTCGGCATCACCTCTGGGTGATCAGCCCTGCTCCAACTGATAGGCCTCTCGGATCAGTGCATGAATTACAGGTATCTGATGCTCTGCATTCACCTCTTCTTGCTGCAGCCTTTCTTCGTCGATCGTCTGCCACAGGTGAACACCACATAGGCTCCGTGCTCTTACGGGTACTCATCTTGTACCTTGGCCGGCTTTGACGACATTTCTTTGAAACGTGGCAGTGGGCGGCGGCCCAGCGAGGAAGCGAGAGGCCGTCTCCTTGGCGATCTGGTGAGCGGTGGCACTTCCGGGTGGTGTGGTTTGACGGCTTCGTGCCGCTATGGAATTTGCAGGGACCATCTAGAGTCTGCTCGTAAGAGAAGGCCGGCAACTAGTTGGATTTGCCGCCTTTCTGTCGCTTGGCCGGAGGCTGCCCCTCCGGCTGCTGGTCTTCGACTGTCGCAACCTGTCGGCTGCTGGATGCCGGCTGTGGGGCCTTGCGCTTATGATCGTTCTGTTGCTATCGCCGACTGTTGTCTCCAGCCGGAGTTCTGGGAGCTTGAGGAGCCACTTTGCTGGTCGCACTAACTTCAATCTTCGCCTTCATGGAGGAGTCGGCTGTGGCGTACTTGTCTGCTATGATCAGCAGCTCGTCGAGGGTCTCCGGCTCGTCGCAGAGGAGCTTGTGCTTGAGGAGGGTGCCTTCTCGGCACCCGGCGGTGAAGTACTCGATAGCTTGCACCTCGTGCGCCCTCGCAGGAAGTTCAAAGCTCGGCCCGGTAGCGTGAGGTAGTCGCGAGTTGACTCGTCGGGGCCTTGCACGCACAAGGAAAGCTGGCGAGGCTTGGGAGGTCGCTTGTACGTGCTCGTGAAGTTGCGGACGAAGGCTTCGGTGATGTCGACCCAGCTGTTGATGCTGCGGGGCTTCAGGCTGTTTAACCATGTCCGGGCCGTGCCCTGGAGCATGAGTGGAACATACTTTACCGCAACACGCTTGTTGCCGTTTGCTATGTTGACGGCCGTGGAGTAGTCAACCAACAAGTCTTCCGGCTTTACGGAGCCGGTGTACTTGGGCGTATCTCGGGGGAGCGTGAACCCTCTGGGAAAGGGCTCGTCTCGGATGCGAGGTCGAAAGCAGGCGGACCCAACTCGTCTTCTTCTTCCAGCGCCAGGGATCGGTGGAGTCGGTCGATCCGGTGGCGGGCGTTGTTTTCTCCGACTCCCTCTCGGTGGCCAAGGCGGTCGCCGAGAGTCGGATGCTCGACGGGTGGCGGGGAGACTCGCCTTTCTCTGCGAGGGGGAGGAGGCAGATAGTCGTCCCTCTGTTCCACTGCTCTCGGACGGCCGTCTTGGTCGCGCTCAATGGAGATGTGAGTCTGAGTGTGGCTGACAGCCGGATCCTTGTTTTTTCTTCTGCGGACACCGCCAGTCGGTGTCCGAGACGTCGCGCCTTGATCTCGGCGGGGAGGCAGGTCGTCGTTTTGTCGTTGCGGCGCCTCCGTGCGGCAGCCGGCCTCGTTCTGCGCGGCAGCCGCGTCGAGGAGCTGCTGGACTCGCTCCGTCATCGGTGGCGCTCTTCACCCTCGAAGTTGTCCAGCTTCGTCCGCCCGCCGCTTTGAAGCGCGGATATTCTCGCGGCGTGGCATACACAGGGCGATTGGCCCCGAACAGGTTGGCGATGGCCACGCCGCGATGTTGGACCGCGCCTATGCGGCTAAACCCAGTCGGGGCCGGCGAGCCGCCCACAGCACGATCCATCTCACGCTGGTAGGCTTCTGACAAGCGTCTCATGCTTGCCCGGCTTCTTGGCGTCTTGACGAGCTGAAAGCGGCGTGCCTCCCGCATCTCGGTGTCAGCGTCTTCCGGAATAAGCGCGGTCAGGTCTTGCGAGCAGCGTCGAGAAGGTCATGAGCTCCTTCGCGGAATGCTGCGCCATGACCGATGGCGAGCACCTCTGTGGCGGTGCTTACCGCTCTGGCGAGGAAGGCGGCTCGTCATAGACCACCATGTTGGTGGGGAGCAGCGTCGGCGGCAGCGGTGTCGGAGTCGACCAGCATCGGGTCGGTGGAGCCTACGGACTCCAAGTCCGTGGCAGGCTCGCCAGCGACGTGGAGTTGGTCGAGGAGGCCCGCGAGGAGGCTCTCGGGGCCGCCCGTGCCTGCGTCGGATGCAGGCTCGTCGGAGAGGCGAACCTCGCCGACAAGTTCGTCGAGGCAGCTGGCCGCGCAGGCTATCTCAGCGCCGTGCAGCGCGTCGGCGCAGACTCCGTCTAGCGTGTCGGGCTGGCTGCGCTCGCCAGGGAGGAAAAGGGTTCCCGTCCAGAGCAGGTCTCCGGACGACGGTGCACCTAGCCCCACGGTGGGCGCCAAATGTCAGGTTGGTGCGACATATGCCAAAGGATGGCTTATCATGGTGGTGGCGGTAGAAACGTCGTCGGTGCACAGAAGCAGGATGAGGCGAAGGCATGCACGCCCGGCGGATCTTACCCGGCTTCAGGGCTCTCCGTGGAGATAATACCCCTCTTGCTGCTGTGGGGTCTCCGCATGATCACTATGGCAAAGTGGGTACAAGGTTGCTCCTTGAGCTGTTCGGGCTGAGGAAGGAGAAGGGCACGGCTAGCTCTTCTCTTCCCTCTATGTGTATCTAAAACTATTAGGGTCCAACCCGTTGCATGGGTGCCTCGGGGGGTTTATATAGGCCTACCCCCGGGGTACAATGGTAATCCGGCTGGGCGCGGGTCCCGGCCGTCTGTCTCTCAGGTCGCCGTCTTCTCCGCCCGACTGCTTTGGGCCCCTTGACGGGCCCGGCATGGGGCAACAGGCCTTGTCCGCCGATGGCGGAGTCTTGCCGACTGCGGATTACTATAGCTGCGCCTCTAATGGCCCGGCTTGGTCATGGGGTCATAGCAGCAGTGCCGCCCGCTGATGGGCGATCAGCATTGCCATTCCTGTCTTAATACGGTTAATGGCGTGCGGGGCCCGTGGGAGGGGCTGGCCAACTCCTGTTGGCCGACTCCCAACGGGTCCGTCTTGTGACGCTCTCGCCGTCTTCTGCACCCCTGCCGACAGGCGGGTCCCGCCGTCTCTGGGTCGTACAGACAGGCCGTCGTGGGCACAGGGCGCTGCCCACGGGGCTGATGTCAGGGCCGGCATGGCAACAGTGCCGCGCCGGATGGAGATCTTCGTTGGTACGGCGCACTGTGGCCATGCCTGCCCTTTGCGAACGGGGCAGGGATGGGCCGCGCGGCGGCCGCACCCCGTCCCATCCATAGTTGCGAAGGCAGGAGGTGGTTGGAGTCGCGGGCCGACTCCCCATAGCCGGCTTCTCTGGAAGCCGCCAGTTGGGAGTCGGCTTATCTCGAAGCCGTCCCTGGGTCTCGACCGTGAGGGCTCTGCCGCCGACTCTCAGAAAGCGGCACTTCGTCTTGGGGTCTTGAGGGGCGCAGCCTGCCCCGATGTCTTGAAAGGTCCGGGGGCTCGGGTTTGCCTACCCGTGACCCATTACTCTGACAACCACCCTAGCTATGAGCCACCTACCAAAGTAGTTTGTAGTAGAGATCATCATTCTGGGATGCTGGAACATATGGATTTAGAGAAATGAAAAAGTATTCAGGGCAGTCCAGCAGTCTCTCCAATCCTGGAATTCCTTCTTAATCAAGTTTTAAAGTTTCTCACTCACATGTTTTAGCTATAGTTTGAACTTAGATTCTCTCGGTGGATGGACCATCTATCTATCTATCTATCTATCTATCTATCTATATCTATACTAATTACAGACTTTCAAAAAATTCCCACGTTAATCAGATTTTACGAGCCGTTAATTTGGTAGGACCGAATTATTACGGTGTAGATCAATCCATGTAATTGTAAGTTCCTACCTTTAGCGTTGAGAAAAAACAAAGAAAAAAAAACAACGCTGGAAAATACAATCACGTAAACTTCTCTAGGAGATATACCAAAAAATCCATATAATTGTAAACCATTTATTTTGTGGGGCCATGTTATTACTGTCCAGATCTAACATACAATGGATCGCGACTTGCAAACCGTAGACAACATGGACTCTCTTAAAAAAACAACTCCCAACTCATCGGCCATAACTTTTCCCGATTGATTCGTATTGCACCAGGGCAAAGCTGTTAAGGCCGGCTTGGCCATGGCCTCCTGGTGTCACCAGCCTCTTTCTTTGCGTCTTGCTTTTTGTTTGGGAAATTTTGGATTGAAAAGCAGATGATCGCCGCCGCCAAGTTCTACCGCCGTGAGCTCCGCTACTCGAACGATGGTGTTACCACTGCAGCCGGACATGCTGTTGCGTGTACACGACACCAACGTCTCATGATGTGGACACTCATTGAACATGTGGATTCAGTGCTCACCGCCGTTGAAAGCTGCAGTAGGTCACCGCTGCACCATTCTTCACCACCGCTGCGACCTCCACTTCTCAAGGATGGTGTTGCCGTCACTGCCGCGGACATTGCGTGTACACACTGCTTATTGTGTTTTCAAGCAGATAGTGCTCTGCTTGCTGCATATGCATGGGATCTTCTAGGCACCAATCAAAGAAAGAGAGAGATATGAAGTACAGAGAAGGAAACGATGGTGTTGCCGTCACTGCTACGGACATTGCATGTACACGCTGCTCCCTGTGTTTTCAAGTAGATTGTGCTCTGCTTGCTGCGTATGCATGGGATCTTCTAGGCACCAATCAAAGAAAGAGAGAGATATGAAGTAGAGAGAAGGAAACGACCCCCCGTGTTTACAAGCTGATTGTGCTCTTCTTGCTGCCGATGCATGCAGATTTTATGGTCACCAATCAAAAAAGAGAGAGATCTGAATTGCAAAGAAGGAAACGACTAGGAGAAACTCATGAAAACAAACAGTGCAGATTGCTCAAAGGAGAATTTGATTGGAGGACAGAAGGAAACACGGCAAACTGAAAGAGATTAAGGCACGCTGGAGCCAATGGGAGGAGGGACAAATAGAGGGCAGGAAAAGAGAATTCATTGCCTTTGTCCAAAAATAAGTGAAGGCCCATAGAAGTGTGATTCCATATTGCACAGGTATGCCCTAATTATTTATTAGTAGTAAAATAGATAGATAGGTTGGAGAGATTCATGCTAAGTAGTGATCTAGAGACTGTATGTCTCACCCTCTAAAGTTAGATGTAAAATTGTGATTAGATAGTACCTAATCTCAAATTAAACCAATGGATAAAGTAGTGGGGTTCGTAGGAACCTTACCAATGGTGCAATTGTTTTTCGATTCTGATTTATGGTTTGTAGATTACAACAGTAATTTGATGTTGGCGTTGTAGTTTTTAGTAACAACAGATTACTGTTTAGCCTATTTTCCATTGAATTCGCGAAACAAATACATACAGTTTAAAGGATGAAAGTTGCAGATATTTTCTCTGGAAACCATGGGTTGTATCATTTGCTATTTCTGGACAATCATATTATAGCTTACAAAGCAAATAGTACATGAGCATGCTTAAAATTGTGTGTCGATGTGTGAAAAGCGTTAGTTTCAAATGGTTCATCGAGGAACCAGTATGAGTTGTAGTATATGTTTCTATCCAAACTTTGAATATTTTCTTAACTGAGCTTGGCTGACAGGTCTTGACTTTTGCAGTCCATGGTTATTCTGATCACCCCATTTAAAGGAAGTCTATGAATGGTTTTCTAGATGCTTAGGCGTCATGAGGCAATACCATTAAGGCATGGCCATCCATGCTGCCTGGTACAGGACATTCAAATCACGTACAAGGCCATGTTTAAGATTATGGTTAGTTATGCGCAGGTTCTACGAGGACATTCACACAATGCCATATTCAAACTGATGCTGATGTGAGCGTCATTCTACAGGCCACCATTGCGCAAGGTTGGCCAGTGCAAGAACTTGCTCAGTTCACTCCAACAGGAAATTAAGAGGCTCAATTATACTCCAGAAGAGTAAAGGACTCTTAGCATACCGTAAAAAGAATTACCATTAACTATGACATGCATGCGTATAGATCTATATACACGCATGTTGAGGTATGTAGTCATCTTGGATTTCATAACTACCATTTCTATGTACATGTGTTTTCCATAAAACGAGTATGTACAACAACTCAAGTATCATCAGGTACAAGTTCGTCACGGCGATGGTACAACGAGGAGACCCTTCTTAAGATTCTGCAGCCTGCACCTGGCCAGCTCTGGATCTCCATCTCTACTATAAGATGGCTATAAGTCAACACATGATATGCACTTGGTAAGATTCTCCTTATCCAGCAGAAAATGAAAAAAAAACAAGATTACCGATTGACTTGGTCTACAATGAAAGGAACCGGTAGTCACACAAAAATAGAACTATATGAGTCCCAATATTTTTGGAATTTTCTAACTTTTTTTTCTAATATGTAACGTTGATAACTACTTTTTGTATGAACATGCAAATATCAGAAAATAAAATATATTCTGAAAAACTTTCATGGCAAATTACTCTAATAAAACAAATTTCATCTGTATTGCAAACTGTAGGGCTAATAAGCCGCAGGTGGCGTGTCGGGCGCGACCAGCTCGTGTATGGGCGCGAGCAAAGCAGCGTCCAGGTGCACAGGTCCTTGGCGACTAAGCGTGTCTTGGCGTGTGTGTATGCAGGCGTGTCCATGCGGGTGCATGCAGTGTGTGTGAGTGTGACCGTAGGCCGTTGGCGAGCCGCTCGGGGTGATCGCGTGCGTTCTATTGGAGTCATGCCGTGGCCTGTGCGCGGAGAGCGCGGCCACTTCAAGCGGGAGTGCCCGTAGTTGAAGAAGGCACCAGCGGTGGAGCATGCGATGATGGCGGACGCCGGCGTCGAGGACGGTGGCCTGCTCTGAGCTGCGGCTTAGGGAGGTGAAATGTAGGGCTAATAAGCCGCAGGTGGCGTGTCGGTAGCGACCAGCGCTCGTGTATGGCGCGAGCAGAAGCAGCGTCGGGCGCCTGAGTCTCTTGGCGACTAAGCGGCGTATGTGCGTGTGTGTAGCACAGTTGAGTCCGTGCGGGTGCATGCAGTGCGTGTGAGTGTGACCGCAGGCCGTTGGCGAGCTGCGCGGGGTGATCGCGTGCGTTCTGTTGGAGTCATGTCGTGGCCTGTGCGCGGAGAGCGCGTCGTGGGCGCGAGCATGGCGGGCAGATCCGCAGGCGCGAGGGGGAGGCGTGGAGTGCGTGTCGGTCGCCCGGCTCCGGGTATAAAGCCGCGTCGGTGATCGTTATAGCAGTGCGGTGTGGCAATGCGAGCTTCGTGGGTGTTGGCGTTAAATGCGCTGGGGAAACCACCGTGTCCCGTGTCATTCTTCTTCCTCTGATCTTCTTCTTCCTCGGTGAGAGCTACGGCGTGACAGAGAGAGCTAGGAGGAAGCGGCGAGGAGTTGGCGGTTCCAACAATTGGTATCAGAGCCACCGTCTGGTCAGGGCACGCCGGCGATGTCCATCATCCCGTACGCCGGCGGAACAGGCGGGTCGCTGCCATAGGCGGTGCCGCAGCTCACCGGCGAGAATTACATGGCGTGGGCGATCAAGATGGAGGCAAACCTCGACGCGGCCGGGCTGTGGGAGGCGGTGGTCGTGCCGGAGGACGCGGCGGCGGCCGTGATCGCCAAGAAGGACAAGCCGGCGAGGCATACCTGCTCGGCCGCTCGCTGAGAACCTGCTGCTGCAGGTGGCGGCGAAAGACCGCCCAGCGGAGGTGTGGGCTGCTCTGAAAGGCACGGTTCGTCGGCGCGGACCGTGTGTGCGGCAGCGGCTGGGCACCTTCTTGGCGGGGAGTTCGAGCTCCTGCGTGTTGGCGTTCGTGCGCCGGGAAAAACCACCATGTCCCCGTGTCATTCTTCTTCCTCTGATCTTCTTCTTCCTCGGTGAGAGCTACGGCGACAGAGAGAGCTAGGAGGAGCGAGGCGAGGAGTTGGCGGTTCCAACACAAACTACCTAAATATGATTTGCAATCATTTCGAAAGACAAATATGACGTCAAACTTCCTAAATCATCTTCGACGTTAGAATATATCTAGATTTTAATTTTTAGCTTCTTCTAAAAAATACTAGCTGCAAGAACTAAAGTTGTACCTAGCAACGGATAGCAATAGTTTTTACGGTATGTGTACAGGGGTACATGTTCAGCCGCAGTTAGGGAAAACCTTTGAAAAAACGTAATTATTTACATGCAGCACAAACTGGTACAATGCTGTAGAGACAACATGGGTTGAAGGATGAGGTAACTATAGAGAAACCTGAAGTGATCAAAGGAAGCAATCAACTCAATTATGACTTGCTCCCATAAAATTAAATTACAGAATTTGATACATACATTGACAATTCTATTACGAATCTTTCGTGCTTTCGAGTTGTTAATAATTAATACAACCAAACAATCTGATTTTTGTTTCCTTTATTTGTTCATACAATAGTAGTTCAGGATATAATAATTCCATGAAGAAACTAAGAGTGAATTTTCTTTGTACATACACGACACTTTACTTATATTAGCCAGTACAACTTTATAGTATTTATTGGTTTCTTGCCAGCATGTATTTTGACACAAATTATGCAAAAAAGATCCTAACTCGGTTAATTATTTACAAATTTATTATTGATTTCTAACAACAGCATATAAGTACAAAATACATAGGTACAATATTTGGCCGGTTTATATGGCCCAAGGTCGTCAACGAATAATCTACGAAAGATTCACACAACATAATTTTCTATTTGCATATTATTAAACGATGTATCATATTCTGTTATCTTGCTTAATGTGATCCTTATCCATTATTCCATTACATTAATGTTTCAAACAAGAAAGTTTATCTAAATCAAAGTATTCATTCTCCTCCTCATATATCATATGCAAACTGTGGAAATGAATATGATATCTTTGGCCCGTGCGAATGCACACGACTAGTAATTTATAATCATGAACTCCATATGTAGAGCAGGCATTGGCTAATCCTTTAGCCAAACTTCTACCCCCGGGGCTTTTACTATATTTTATTTTAATATATTTACCATAGAACAATTGTTCTACGGTGTTGGGTTCAAAAAAATCATAGGAGATAACGGTATGATGTGATCCTGTGGTAGTTCCCGGCTGAACTGCCACATTGTCTAACGAATCACGTGCAAGAGGAATCGCTCGAAGAGTCCTCACAACACACACCATGGTCACGCTGGAGCATCACAATAGGATGGAGATGCAGGACCGTTGTTATGGGGAAGGATTGCGTCTTGTAATCACGGTTATGTATTGGTAGTTCCTGGTGCCTTCTATGCCTATATCTATGAAACTTGCATCACTAATATATTCCAGGGACAAGAAATAATGCAATAATATGGTGTTGGATTATTCAAAAACAGAGAAATATAATGAACAATAAGTTGTTCTCCTTTTGCTTATGGAATCCTTTCTCTTTATAAGAGACTTTGGTTCGTAGGTAGTGCTTCGGTAGATCAATACTTGGGAACACTTTGTTATGAGCTTTGTCCTCGGGTAGGTCAGGGGCAATAAGATTTACAACAAATGATGTATGTACTTTCATTTCTTCTACAAATGCATAGTTTCATTCATCTCCCAGCGAGTGCATCAACATGATGTACCTAGCCATCACAGCACCGACGGGGAGGGAACTGCTCGCTAGTTCTTTCGCTTCGTTCGGCGGTGCTTCACTTTCGTAAAACATTGATTCTGAAAATTTTGTAAGAAAACAATTTTTTTAAATAAAATCATGAATTCAAAAAAAGTCCACAAATACGAATATGTTTAATTTTTAATTTTTTTAATGAATTTGGAATTTTTTTGTGGAGTTTGAATAAAAAAGTTTGCGAATTTGAAAAAAAAATCATCAATTTTGATAATAACTTCATGAACTATAAAAAAACTTCACATGATTTAAAAAAAAAGGTCTTAAAATTTAAAATAATTCACGGGTTTTCAAAAGGGGTTCACGGATTTGAAAAAAGTTCATAGGTTCAGAAAAAAGTTAACAAATTTGACAAAAAACATGGATTTGGAACAAGTTCACAAATTTGTGGAAAGTACATGTATTTGAACAAAGTTTGCAAATTATAAAAATTTCACAAACTTGAAAAAATATTGTGAATTAAGAAAATAAAAGAAAGGAAAAGGACAACAACTAAAACTAAAAAACAAGAAAAATATGCCAAACAAAAAAAAAGAAAAAGAGAAAACCGAACAGAGAAGCATTGTGTTTTTTTAGCATTATGATTTAACGGATAAGAAGAAGAAGAAGATGATGATGAAGAAGAAGAATTAAGCTGGCACATCATCTAAGTCGTCCTAGTTGGTACTGTGTTTTGATTTAAACCTCGAGTGTGGGAGTTGAATCACATGCCGCACACTTTTTTTGAAGTTTAAAAGAGAAGCAAAAAAAGTAAATGGGTCGAGCCAAGGACGGAGGGGGGCTATGTGCCAAGTAGCTAGAACAGTAAAACATGGTGCACGTTGGGCTTCTTGCTCCTCTTGATCCTCGCCGTGCTAGTCAGTGGCCCTTCAATTCGGAGGAGGGTCAATTTAGGACAGTATAACCGAGCCTAATCTCAACCCTCTCATGCCTTCTCCTTTTCTGGTTGTTCAATCACACACCAGGGACATTTTTTGGTCGTTGCATTATGTTGTTATTCCATAGTGAGCCATTTGTCCTATAGTGCAGCTACTTCGATGGGAAAATCGCTGCATTCTGATTAATTGGGCTGGCCACAAATTGAAGCCACGTATCCCTTTCACCCATCTCTCACGAGCCTCGTCAACCCCTAACGGAGGAGGTGCCCACCCAGTCTACCGAAGGGATGGCAAAGGCGCATGGTGCGGCGGTGGTCCTATCACACAACAACGACGAGGAGGTAGTGGCCCACTACTAGAGAAAAGCCTAGCATTAAGCGGCGGGTCTAAGGAGCTATCGATGGCAGGGGCCCTGCGCTACCGTCTGACCTTCTGACAGCTAACGTTTAGCGATGGCGGCTGTTTGACATCTTCTTGCTATACCTACTTAGCAATAGCGCTTTCCGGAATAAGCGCTTCTTGCTAAGTGCTTTAGCAGTAGCGTTTTCCTGTCCAGCGCTAAAGAGCGCTACTACTATATTTTCTCATATCTTTTTTTGCTACGTATTTGCGATATTTTTGTACTGGTTTTATACAGTATTCTAATCATATCATAAACATGCAATATGCTCATCATATCATACACATCATATCATCCAACACAAATCATGTCGTTACATCATAATCACGATATAGCTATACAAGTTACATGACATGTCTCATCATACATAATGTAGTACTTCTTGAGGCTTCGGTTCATATCCCTCTCTCGCACTAGCATGAACCTAAACTAACTACTAGATGTCGCTTGGAAACCAGAAACCGGTACACTTGGGCCTGACACTCCGGCCACTCGTCGTATACTCCTGGGTAGCACTTCTTCGCCATCGATGATCTATGCACCTGCATCGTCCATGAGTCGATGATATGCAACATATATAGTTGAGCAACAGAAAGAGACAAACTTGGCAAAATAGAAACAACATATCATAAGCATAAATAACAAAATTCGCCATTATCCAAAATGCCCTAACTAGAGTGATCTTAAGCTAGTTGAGAAGGACGGTTTAACTACATCACAAATAAAGTTCCGTCGTGCATAACTCAAAGTTTCGTCATACAGAAAGTATGGACTAAACGGACACATTGTCATATATCGTTAATCACTGCAACATGTCGTGCCATCCATTCAAGTCAGGGAGATAGTCCCCGAGCTTAGTGAAAGGCTTAAGGTTGAGACGCTGAGTGGCTACGCGTGTTCGGACGTCTTCCCGCGACATTTGCCCTTCTTCGTAGAACATCCCTGTTTTTTCGAGGACCTCCTTCATGATGATTTGGGCAAGTTCACGCTGGATGTGATAGAACTCAGCTCGAAGTCGATGATCCGGGATATCTCCTAGGTTCTTTGCCCACTGCAGAATATGGGCATCGCCGGATGTAGGTGACATGCGAAGGTTCTGCTGATACCGTCTGTACTCCAACATGTGGTGTAGGACATAGAAGCCATCACTAAGAGTTGTTGGAAATATGCCCTAGAGGCAATAATAAATGGATTATTATTATATTTCCTTGTTCCTAATAATTGTCTTTTATTCTTGCTATAATTGTATTATCCGGAAATCGTAATACACTTGTGAATACATAGACCACAACATGTCCCTAGTGAGCCTCTAGTTGACTAGCTCGTTGATCAATAGATAGTCATGGTTTCCTGACTATGGACATTGGATGTCATTGATAACGGGATCACATCATTAGGAGAATGATGTGATGGACAAGACCAATCCTCAGCATAGCACAAGATCGTGTAGTTCGTTTTGCTAGAGCTTTTCCAATGTCAAGTATCTTTTCCTTAGACCATGAGATCGTGTAACTCCCGGATCTTTGTAGGAGTGCTTTGGGTGTACCAACCGTCCTGGCGTAATGCTGGGTGACTATAAAGGTGCACTACAGGTATCTCGAAAGTGTACATTGGGTTGACACGGATCGAGGCTGGATTTGTCACTCCGTATTACGGAGAGGTATCCTTGGGCCCACTTTCGGTAATGCATCATCATAATGAGCTCAAAGTGACCAAGTGTTTGGTCACGGATCATCACATTAAGATGCGAGTAAAGTGACTTGCGATAGCGAGATTGAGCAGGTATTGGGATACCGACGATCAATCTCGGGCAAGTAACATACCGATTGACAAAGAGAATTGTATACGGGGTTGCTTGAATCCTCGATATAAATGGTTCATCCGATGAGATCATCGAGGAGCATGTAGAACCAACATGGGTATCCAGATCCATTGTTGGTTATTGACGGAGAGCCGTCTCGGTCATGTCTCGTGTCTCGAACCCGTGGGGTCTACACACTTAATGTTCGGTGTCGCTAGGGTTGTATGAATATGAGTATGCAGCAAACCGAAAGTTGTTGAGTCGGATGAGATTCGGACGTCACGAGGAAGTTCGGAATGGCGAGGTAAATAATTATATATAGGAAGTGCTGTTTTCGGCCTTGGGAGAGTTTCGGGGTCACCGGTATTGTCTGGGACCACCGGAAGGATCGAGGGTCCACCGGGTGGGGCCACCTATCCCGGAGGGCCTCGTGGGCTGAAGTGGGGAGGAACCAGCCTGATGGGCTGGTCGCCCCCTTAGCCCCCCTGCGCCTAGGGTTGGAAACCCTAGGGGTGAAGCGCCCATTGCCTTGGGGGCAAGCCTCCCCCTTGGCCGCCGCCCCCTTGGGAATCTAATCTCGGGCGGCACCCCAGGGGCCTATATAAGGGGAGGGATGGCAGCCGCACCTGAAGTCTTGGCGCCTCCTCCCCTGCTACACCTCCTCCTCCACCTGTGGTTGCTTGGCGAAGCCTGCGAACCTGCTGCATCCACCACCACGCCGTCGTGCTGTTGGATCTTCATCAACCTCTCCTTCCCCCTTGCTGGATCAAGATGGAGGAGACGTCACGCTGACCGTATGTGTGTTGAATGCGGAGGTGCCGTCCGTTCGACGCTAGGATCTCCGGTGATTTGGATCACGACGAGAACGAATCCCTCAACCCCGTTCACTTGAACGCTTTCGCTCGCGATCTACAAAGGTATGTAGATGCACTCATATCACTTGTTGCTAGATGAACTCATAGATGGATCTTGGTGAAACCATAGGAAAATTTTATTTTCTATAGCGTTCCCTAACAGTGGTATCGAGCTAGGTCTATCGTAGTTCTCTATTGCACGAGTAGAACACAATTTGTTGTGGGCGTAGATGTTGTCAACTTTCTTGCCGCTACTAGTCTTATCTTGCTTCAGCGGTATTGTGGGATGAAGCGGCCGGACCGACCTTACGTGCGCTTACGTGAGAAAGGTTCCACCGGTGACATGCACTAGTTACATAATGTGGCTAGCGGGTGTATGTCTCTCCACTTTAGTTGGGCGGATTGACGAAAAGGGTCCTTATGAAGGGTAAATAGAAGTTGAAAAATCACGTTGTGGCTTTTTTAAGTAAGAAAAGCGTTCTTGCTAGAACCCTATTGCAGCCACGAAAAGATGCAACAACAATTAGAGGACATCTAACTTGTTTTTGCAGCAATTGCCTTGTGATGTGATATGGCCAAAAGTTGTGATGAATGATGGATGATATATTGTGATGTATGAGATCATGTTCTTGTAATAGGAATCACGACTTGCATGTTGATGAGTATGACAACAGGCAAGAGCCATAGGAGTTGTTTTAATTATTGTATGACCTGCATGTCATTAATTCAACGCCATGTAATTACTTTGCTTTATTGCTAAACCGTTAGCTATAGTAGTAGAAGTAATAGTTGGCGAGCAACTTCATGGAGATACGATGATGGAGATCATGATGATGGAGAACATGGTGTCATGCGGTGACAAGATGATCATGGAGCCCGAAGATGGATCAAAGGAGCTATATGATATTGGCCATATCATGTCGATTACTATATAATTGCATGTGATGTTTATTATGTTTATGCATCTTGTTTACTTAGATCGTGGTAGTAAATAAGATGATCCCTTATAATAATTTCAAGAAAGTGTTCTCCCTAAGCGTACTGTGCACCGTTGCTAAAGTTAAATGCGTTTGAAGCACCACGTGATGATCGGGAGTGATAGATTCCTACGTTCACATACAGCGGGTGTAAGACAGTTTTACACATGCAAAACACTTAGGTTAACTTGGCGAGCCTAGCATGTACGAGACATGGCCTCGGAACACAAGAGGCCGAAAAGGTCGAACATGAGTCGAATGGAAGATGCGATCAACATGGAGATGTTCACCGGCGATGACTAGTCCGTCTCACGTGATGATCGGACCACGGCCTAGTCGACTCGGATCATGTAACACTTAGATGACTAGAGGGATGTCAAATCTGGTGGGAGTTCATTAAATAATTTGATTAGATGAACTTAATTATCATGAACTTAGTCTAAAATCTTTGCAAAATGTCTTGTAGATCAAGCGGCCAATGCTCATGTCACCATGAACTTCAGCGTTCCTAGAAAACCAAGCTCAAAGATGATGGCAACAACTATTCGGATTGGGTCCGAACACGAGGATCATCCTCATAGCAGCCAAGAAACAATATGTCCTAGAAGCACCGCTAGGTGAAGCACCATCCCATAGAACCAAGGCGTTATGAGCGGCTTGGCAGTCTCGTCTTGATGATTACTCCCTCGTTCGATGTGGCATGCTTTACAGCTTAGAACCGGGGCTCCAAAAGCGTTTTGAGCAACACGGAGCATATGAGATGTTAGAGGAGCTGAAAATGGTTTTCAAGCTCATGCCGGATCGAGAGATATGAAGTCTCCGACAAGTTCTATAGTTGTAAGATGGAGGAAAATAGTTACATCGGTGAGCACATACTCAAAATATGCAGGTTGCACAACCGCCTGTCCCAGTGGACATTAACCTCCCGGACGAGGCGGTCATGTGACAGAATCCTTGATCGCTCCCAGAGCTACAAGAGCTTTGTGATGAACTACAATATGCAGGGGATGGTGAAAACTATTCTGAAGTATTTTCAATCTTTGAAGTCGTGAGAGGTAGAAATCAAGAAAGAACATCAAGTGTTGATGGTCAATAAAACCACTAAGTTCAAGAAGGGCAAGGGTAAGAAGAACTTCAAGAAGGGCGGCAAGGATGTTGCAGCGCCCGATAAGCCGATTCTTGGGGAAGAAGTCAAAGAATGGACCCAAGCACGAGGCTGAGTGCTTTTATTGCAAAGGAAGGAGTCCTTTGGGCGGAACTTCCCCAAATACTTAGCAGAACAAGAAGGCCGGCAACACTAAAGGTATATTTTATATACATGTAATTGATGTGTACCTTACCGATTACTCGTAGTAACTCCTGGGTATTCGATATCGGTGCCGTTGCTCATATATGTAACTCACAGCGGGAGCTACGGAATAGCGGAGGCTGGCGAAGGGCGAGGTGACGATGCTTGGCGTCGGGAATGGTTCCAAGGTCGATGTGATCGCCCGTCGACACGCTACCTTTACATTTACCTATGGGATTAGTTTTAAACCTCAATAATTCTTATTTAGTGCCAAGTTTGAGCATGAACATTGTATCGGGATCTCGTTTAATCTGAGATGGCTACTCATTTAAATCCGAGAATAATGGTTGTTCTATTTATATGAGAGATATGTTTTATGGTCATGCTCCGATGGTCAATGGTTTATTCTTAATGAATCTCGAACATGATGTTACACATACTCATAGTGTGAATACCAAAAGATGTAAAGTTGATAGCGATAGTCCCACATACTTGTGTACTTTGCCGCCTTGGTCACATTGGTGTCAAGCGCATGAAGAAGCTCCATCTTGATGGAATTTTAGAGTCTCTCGATTATGAATCATTTTGACACATGCGAACCATGCCTTATGGGCAAAATGACCAAGACTCCGTTCTGCGGAACAATGGGCGAGCAACCAACTTATTGAAATCATACATACCCGATGTGTGCGGTCCAATGGCGTTGAGGATTGCGGAGGATATCGTTATGTTCTCACTCTCAGCGATGATTTGAGTAGATATGGGTATGTCTACTTGATGAAACACAAGTCTGAGACCTTTGAAAAGTTCAAGGAATTTCAGAATGAGGTAGAGAATCAACGTGACCAAAAAATAAAGTTCTTACGATCAGGTCGTGGAGGAGAATATTTAAGTCATGAATTTGGTACACACTTAAGGAAATGTGGAATCGTTTCACAACTCACGCCGCTTGGAACACCTCAAGCGTAATAGCAGGCGTGTCGAGCGTCGTGTCGCACTCTATTGGATATGGTGCGATCTATGATGTCTCTTCTTGATTTACCGCTATCATTTTGGGGATACACTCTAGAGACAGCTACATTCACTTTAAATAGGGCACCGTCTAAATCCGTTGAGACGACACCGTATGAATTATGGTTTGGGAAGAAACCTAAGCTGTCGTTTCTAAAAGTTTGGGGATGCGATGCTTATGTCAAGAAACTTCAACCTGAAAAGCTCGAACCCAATTTGGAAAAATGCGTCTTCATAGGATGCCCTAAGGAAACCATTGGGTATACCTTCTACCTTAGATCCGAAGGCAAGATCTTTGTTGCCAAGAACGGATCCTTTCTGGAAAAAGAGTTTCTCTCGAAAGAGTAAGTGGGAGGAAAGTAGAACTCGATGAAGTACTACCTCTTGAACCGGAAAGTAGTGCAGCTCGGGAAAATGTTCTGTGGTGCCTACACCGGCTGGAGAGGAAATGAATGATGATGATCAAGGTACTTGGATCAAGTTGCTCTTGAACCCGTGGGTCCACCACGACACGTTCCACACCAGTGGTATGGCAACCCTGTCCTAGAAATCATGTTGTTGGACAACGGTGAACCTTGAACTATGAAGAAGCGATGGCGGGCCCAGATTCCAACAAATGGCTTGAAGCCATGCAATCCGAGATAGGATCCATGTATGAAAACAAAGTATGGACTTTGACAGACTTGCCCGATGATCGGCGAGCGATAGAAAACAAATGGATCTTTAAGAAGAAGACTGACGCGTTTGCTAATGTTACCATCTATAAAGCTCGACTTGTCGCTAAAGGTTATCAGCAAGTTCAAGGGGTTGACTACGATGAGACTTTCTCTCCCGTAGCGAAGCTGAAGACCGTCCGAATCATGTTAGCAATTGCCGCATACTATGATTATGAGATAAGGCAAATGGACGTCAAAACGGCATTCCTTAATGGCTATCTTAAGGACGAACTGTATATGATGCAGCCGGAAGGTTTTGTCGACCCTAAGAATGCTAACAAGGTATGCAAGGTCCAGCGATCCATTTATGGGCTGGTGCAAGCATCTCGGAGTTGGAACATTCGCTTTGATGAGATGATCAAAGCGTTTGGGTTTATCTTGAGACTT
The DNA here is from genome assembly GCA_021605145.1 of Aegilops bicornis. Lineage (NCBI taxonomy): Eukaryota > Viridiplantae > Streptophyta > Magnoliopsida > Poales > Poaceae > Aegilops > Aegilops bicornis. Next base: position 64,608,779 of record CM038673.1, on the reverse strand, counting down.
ATGGAGAAGCCTGCGTTTACAAGAAAGTGAGTGGGAGCTCTGTAGCATTTCTCATATTATATGTAGATGACATACTTTTGATGGGAAATGATATAGAATTTTTGGACAGCATTAAGGCCTACTTGAATAAGAGTTTTTCAATGAAGGACCTTGGAGAAGCTGCTTATATATTAGGCATCAAGATCTCTGAGAGATAGATCAAGGCGCCTCATAGGTCTTTCACAAAGCACATACCTTGATAAGATATTGAAGAAGTTCAAAATGGATCAATCCAAGAAAGGGTTCTTGCACTGTATTACAAGGTGTGAAATTGAGCTCGGCTCAATGTCCGACCACGGCGAAGATATAGAAGAGATGTGTGTCATCCCTATGCATCAACCATAGGGTCTATTGTGTATGCCATCTTTGTGTACCGGACCTGATGTAAACCTTGCCGTAAGTTTGGTAGGAAGGTACCAAAGTAATCCCGACAAGGAACAACTGGACAACAGTCAAGAATATCTTGAAGTACGAAAAGGACTAAGGACATGTTTCTCGTTTATGGAGGTGACGAAGGCACAAATGCGTAAAGGGTTACGTCGGCGCTAGCTTGACACAGATCTGAATGACTCTAAGTCACAAACCCGAATCGTGTATATGTTGAATAGTGGAGCGATGGTGGTGCAGCTGCAAGCGGAAGCGTCGTGGAGGGATCTACATGTGAAGCGGAGTACATGGCAGCCTCGGAGGCAGCATGAAGAAATTTGGGTGAAGGAGTTCATCACCGACCTAGGAGTCATACCCAATGCGTCGGGGCCGATCAAACTCTTCTGTGACAACACTTTGGAGCTATTGCACTTGCCAAGGGCCCGGGTTTCACAAGAAGACCGAGCACATCAGCGTCGCTTTAACTCCATTCGTGAAAATGTTCAAAATGGAGACATAGAAATTTGCAAAGTGCATGCGGATCTGAATGTCGCATGATCCGTTGACTAAACCTCTTCCGCGAGCAAAACATGATCAAAACCAGAACTCTATGGGTGTTCGATTCATCACAATGTAACTAGATTATTGACTCTAGTGCAAGTGTGATACTGTTGGAAATATGCCCTAGAGGCAATAATAAAAGGATTATTATTATATTTCCTTGTTACGTGATAATTGTCTTTTATTCATGCTATAATTGTATTATCCAGGAAATGCGTAATACCGTGTGAATACATAGACCACAACATGTCCCTAGTGAGCCTCTAGTTGACTAGCTCGTTGATCAATAGATAGTCATTGTTTCCTGACTATGGACATTGGATGTCATTGATAACGGGATCACATAATTAGGAGAATGATGTGATGGACAAGACCCAATCCTAAGCATAGCACAAGATCGTGTAGTTCGTTTTGCTAGAGCTTTTCCAATGTCAAGTATCTTTTCCTTAGACCATGAGATCGTGTAACTCCCGGATACCATAGGAGTGCTTTGGGTGTATCAAGCGTCTGGCGTGTCTGGGTGACTATAAAGGTGCACTACGGTATCTCCGAAAGTGTTTGCTTTGGGTTGACCTGGATCGAGGCTGGGATTTGTCACTCTGTATTACGGAGAGGTATCCTTGGGCCCACTCGGTAATGCATCATCATAATGAGCTCAAAGTGACCAAGTGTTTGGTCACGAGATCATCACATTACGGTACAAGTAAAGTGACTTGCGATAGCTTGAGATTGAGCGAGGTATTGGGATACCGACGATCGAATCTAAGGCAAGTAACATACCGATTGACAAAAGGAATTGTATCACGGGGTTGCTTGAATCCTCGACATCGTGGTTCATCCGATGAGATCATCGAGGAGCATGTGGGAGCCACATGGGTATCCAGATCCCGCTGTTGGTTATTGACCGGAGAGCCGTCTCGGTCATGTCTACGTGTCTCCCGAACCCGTGGGGTCTACACAGTTAAGGTTCGATGTCGCTAGGGTTGTATGAATATGAGTATGCAGCAAACCGAAAGTTGTTCGGAGTCCCGGATGAGATCTCGGACGTCACGAGGAGTTCCAGAATGGTCAGGAGGTAAACAATTATATATAGGAAGTGCTGTTTGACCTTGAGGAGAGTTTCGAGGGTCACGGTATTGTGCAGGACCACGGAAGGATCGGGGTCCACAGGTGGGGCCACCTATCCCGGAGGAGCCTCGTGGGCTGAAGTGGGGAGGAACCAGCCTGGTGGGCTGGTGTGCCCCCCTTGGGCCCCCTTGCGCCTAGGGTTGGAAACCCTAGGGGTGGGGGGCGCCCCACTTGCCTTGGGGGGCAAGCCTCCCCCCTTGGCCGCCGCCCCCCCCCTTGGGAGATCTAATCTCTAGGGCCGGCGCCCCCAGGGGGCATATATAAAGGGGGGGGGGGTGAGGGAGGGCAGCCGCACCCTGAAGTCTTGGCGCCTCCCTCCCCCTGCTACACCTCCTCCTCCTCCCGTAGTTGCTTGGCGAAGCCCTGCCGGAGCCCTGCTGCATCCACCACCACGCCGTCGTGCTGCTGGAGCTTCATCAACCTCTCCTTCCCCCTTGCTTGATCAAGACGGAGGAGACGTCACGCTGACCGTACGTGTGTTGAATGCAGAGGTGCCGTATGTTCGGCGCTAGGATCTCCGGTGATTTGGATCACGACGAGAACGACTCCCTCAACCCCGTTCACTTGAACGCTTCCGCTCGCGATCTACAAAGGTATGTAGATGCACTCATATCACTCGTTGCTAGATGAACTCATAGATGGATCTTGGTGAAACCGTAGGAAATTTTTTATTTTCTGCAACGTTCCCCAACAAGTGTACCACTCGGTTGCTGGATGCAGCAGAAGGTTGTCTTATGGCCGAAGGCGGGCCTGTGGTTCCTTATCTTCCTGGTCTTGATCTCTCCATCCCATGCGCCGTAGATAAAGATAACACAGTCGAGAACAGACTTGATGTGGGTGTAATCCTTTTTGTCCATGTTCTTCGACGAGTCCAAGTAAAGAGCTTGGGAGAATCGGGGGTAAAGGATGATGAGGACGGCGCGCCTGTGGCTATGGAAAATAAGTACACCTCAAATTAGCCTCCACCGTGCAAATGAATGATTGAAATCGAAGGAAGGATATCTGCGTGGATGACTTACATGGGATGATAAGGCACGACAATCGTCTCCTTGTCCTTATTGGCGACCATGAAATTGGGCGATGCAGTCCCTCGCGTATTCACGGTTCTCTGGGCAGACTGCCAAGAAGCCCTCGAGCATTAAGTACGGGTCAGCGAACAGATATAAGGTATCTGCTCAATCCCGATGATGTAGTTCATGTACAAGGCAAAAAGGCGGACAAACATAAAATCCCGCTTTTTCAAGTGAAACATGTCGAAGATGTAATCAAATCGAAGGAAGAACTTCTCTCCGGGGAATGTGTCGACGTACAACCTTTGCCGCGGCACGTTAACCACGTAGAGTAGGTATCCTGGATTTTCTGAGGCGATTAGGCTTTTCTCTCTCTACAACACATTGTCATTAAGTCTCCTTAGATCGCCGTATATGGCCTCTACCGCTGCCTTAGGTAGGATCGGATGAACGGGGTTATGACATTTTGCCGCACCGGGGATAGCTATACGGTCTTGAACCCGAGGCTGCTAAGGCGGTTGGATCATAGAAGCATTTTTGTTGCATTTCCTTGCTCTCTTCCTATGCTTCTTTGCTACTAGAAGGTCGTCTATAATACGTTCAGCCGCCGGCAATTCAGGCACCGACTCATGACGCTCAACCCCTGAGTACTCATACTGCTGAGCCATCAATCCTTCATCGTCATAGGCGCCAGTATTGAGATACTATAGAGTGTCATCGTCATCCTCATCCTCATCGATGGCATCAATATCATGCATTGCTTCTTCAACAACGGCGATGTCATCAGCGACTAATGTAGCCTCTTCCTCACCCCGTCCAGTATCACCCGACACAACAGGCGACGCTAGTTGGGTAGGTGGGGTGTTGATGTCCATACCTTGCTGAGGCTGCGTGGTCGTAGGTGTGCTCCCGGCCGCCTCCAGACAAAGCAGACTCTTTGGCCACAACAGGACCCACCTCTTGCAATCGCCAAGTTGCCGCGGGGTCTCATCGTCATCCCCTCCTAATAGTACTGGAGGAGCCAAATTCTCGTGGCCAAGTTTGACACTGGCCACGGAAACCTTACAGACTTCTGGGGGATCGGCCAGCTGTGGAACAATCGTTCCTTTGGCTTCACTATTGTCGCCTTCCCCATCTCCACCTTCTGGCCGCTGATAGTGTACAATATGGTGCACAGGGTTACGTCGGCCTGCAAAGACATGTCTGCGACGTGAGACATCCGAAAGGCAACGAAAACGGGAGATTATACATTTATTGAAGAGGGCCGGTGTGATAGGTAACATGAGGCGTCGAGCTCAGCCAAAGATAAAGCACTGCCGAGCATGTCCGAGACTTAGGGCCGGGCTGCTATGAGTAGGTGCAGGAGCTGGTCACGAGGAGGCTGGTCTGCGGCGAGCAGTGCGAAGCAGGTGTTGGTGCAACGCTAGTCGAGTTGCTCCCGAAGAAGTTGGCAAGGGGAAAGTCCACTGCATCTTTATTTGTATTTTGCCTGCTCCAATTGACGACAGCCGAAAGCAACACACCATACGAAGCTGACATTTCCTCTTTTGCGGCGAATCTTGCTGCTTTATTTATCTCGATTGGTTTCTTATCAACATAATCGCAACCTTCTTGTCGATGTTTTCTTCAACTAACCTCCATCTTTCCTTTCTCTCCTCCGCGGTCTCATGGTAGTACTTCTTCCATGTGGTGCCGTCTCCAATGCCGCGTACACGTCCATACGACGGCCGAGTGTCCACCGGGAGTCCTTTCAATATGTTCAAGGCCCAGTTGAATGGGGTGTCCCCCTTGTGCCTCGTCAATGCCTCAGACGGCGAGTCGCTTTCGAACGCGATCTTGTGCTGCTCTCTCTGCAAATGGAACAAGGTTCATTTACAAATATGACTAAATTAACATGCAACCAAAATGATCAGAAGCTAAAATTAGGGGGTAAATTAAAAATTTACCAGCAGTCTCATGAACTCCGTCATGAATGCGTCCTTCTCGATAACCTTCTTGACTGGGTCCCAATGGTACCGGGACCCGAGGACGTCACGCTCCCGCGGGACGGTGAACTCCGCCAAGGGGTCTGGAATGCCCAGACTTTCGCGTTCCACGTCCTCCTTGGCCCATATGGACTTCTTCCCAGCGTAACCCACGGCTTCGAGGTGGTGGTGATAGCCCACAAGTATAGAGGATCGTAACAATTTTCGGTAGAGTATTCAACCCAAATTTATTGATTCGACACAAGGGGCGAAGAATATTCTCAAGTATTAGCAGTTGAGTTGTCAATTCAACCACACGAAAGACTTAATATACATAGCAAAGTATTTAGTAGAAAGTAGTATGGAAATGCTTGATATGATGGCAAAAGTAACACTAGCAGTTTTGTAGCGATCGTAATAGTGGCAAGGAAAAGTAACAGCAAAGAACAATATGTGAAAAGCTCGTAGGCAATGGATCAATGATGGATAATTATATGGGATGCAATTCATCATGCAACGATTATAACATAGGGTGACATAGAACTAGCTCGGTTCATCAATGTAATGTAGGCATTTATTTCGAATATAGTCATACGTGCTTATGGAAAAGAACTTGCATGACATCTTTTGTCCTACCCTCCCATGGCAGCGGGGTCCTAACGGAAATTAAGGGATATTAAGGCCTCCTTTTAATAGAGTACCGGACCAAAGCATTAACACTTAGTGAATACATGAACTCCCCAAACTACTATCATCACCGGGAGTGGTCCCGATTATTGTCACTTCAGGGTTGCCGGATCATAACACATAGTAGGTGACTATTGACTTGCAAGATAGGATCAAGAACTCACATATATTCATGAAAACATAATAGGTTCAGGTCTAAAATCATGGCACTCAGGCCCTAGTGACAAGCATTAAGCATGGCAAAGTCATAGCAACATCAATCTTAGAACATAATGGATATTAGGGATCAAACCCTAACAAAACTAACTCGATTACATGGTAAATCTCATCCAACCCATCACCGTCTAGCAAGCCTACGATGGGATTACTCACGCATACGGTGAGCATCATGAAATTGGTGATGGATGATGGTTGATGATGACGATGGAGACGGATTCCCCTCTCCAGAGCCCCGAACGGACTCCAGATCAGCCCTCCCGAGGAAGATTAGGGCTTGGCGGCGGCTCCGTATCGTAAAACACGATGAATCCTTCTCTCTAATTTTTTCTCCCCGAAAGTGAATATATGGAGTTGGGGTTGAGGTCGGTGGAGCTCCAGGGGGCCCATGAGGCAGGGGGCGCGCCCCAGGGGGTGCCTTGCACCCTCGTGGATAGGGTGTGGGCCCCCTGACGTTCATTCTTTCGCCAATATTTTTTATAATTCCAAAACGTATCTCCATGGATTTTCAGGTCATTCCGAGAACTTTTATTTCTGCACAAAAATAACACCATGACTGTTCTGCTGAAAACAACATCAGTCCGGGTTAGTTCCATTCAAATCATGCAAGTTAGAGTCCAAAACAAGGGCGAAAGTGTTTGGAATAGTAGATACGTTGTGTAACATCCCAATTTTCAATTTAGATGTTATACATAGATCATTATATGCATATCATATTTATTCTTGCATTTGGTTGAGATCCTAGAAATCTTAAGCAACTCAAGGACCCAAGGAGAGAGTTGGAGGTTTCACAAAATTCATATTTGAATTTATTTCAAATTTGATGGAAGGATCAACTTGATTTTATTATTTTTCTCTGCAATTATTTCCAATAATAAAAATATATGAGAGAAGATAATATGACTTCTTCAACCTGAGTGAAATATTGGAGAAAGAATTTTAAAATCAAATTATGATTTTATTGGTATTTTATTTGATATTTTATTTGAATTAGAAAAATATTGCATTTTAGTCCAGAAAAATGTTCATCATGTGCTAAATATTAGGTTTGGACGGTGAAAACTGTTTCTGGAAATTTAGAATTTTTTAATATTTTATTAGGATTTTTCTTTTGGGTGAAATTATTTTTTAAAAGTTCTTTCCGCCAGTGGGCGAAGGCCCGGCCAGCAAACCAGCCACACCCGCCCGGCGCCTCCGCCATCGTCCCGAGTCCGGCCGGGACACGGGAGGCATTGTCGCCATGGGACTCCTCCCGAGGCCGAGCTCCTCCCCCTTAAATAGCGCCACCCCTAGACCCCGTCTGCACCACCGCCACCGCCTCCCGTCGCCGCCGCAAGCCCCGCCGCCGCAACCACTGACGGTGTCCTGGACTAGGGGGTACTCACCATGTCATCTCCCGATCTGTTAGATTGGGCCGAGGACCCCCATGGCCGTATACTCATGGGCCAGTCCGGACAGCTGCCGCATGAGGAAGATTCCACAAGACTTGCCGATCAAGACAAGGACTCCTCCCCACCGGCGTGTTCGGCTGGGACTCTTGTTATCCCTAGGCCTACGGTGCACTATATAAACCGAGGCCGGGCTAGTCGATAGATATGCAACAATCATACCATAGGCTAGTTTGTAGGGTTTAGCCTCTACGATCTCGTGGTAGATCAACTCTTGTAATACTCATATTCATCAAGATCAATCAAGCAGGAAGTAGGGTATTACCTCCATAGAGAGGCCGAACACAGGTAAACATTGTGTCCATTGCCTCCTGTTACCATCCGCCTTAGGCGCCTGATTGGAACCCCCTACCCGAGATCCGCCGGTTTTGACACCGACATTGGTGCTTTCATTGAGAGTTCCGCTGTGTGTTCGGCAAAAGGTTGATGGCTCGCCTGCAGATCAACTGCGACTTTGTTATCTTCGTCACTAGCTCGACTGGTCACCTTGGTTCGACCAAGGACTGCGCCCTACCTCCGATCGTCATGTTCGGATGAGGGCCTTCATCAACATCAACTCCTATCTCTATCAAGATCATGGAGGAGTCATCCAGGGAGCCCGGGGGCTCAACGTCAACATTGCCCTCGGGCGACCGCGCTGCTTTTCTGTACAGCAAACTTGTATCCACCACCACCGCCTCCTCGAGAGTCGCTTTAATAATTGCTTCGATGGAATTGTGCAGAATTGAGTCTACAACGACCCTGGAAAATTTCGTCGAGTTCCGATGGAGGAATCTCCGGCAATCTCCGATATACGGGAGCCGCATTGAATCTGGACGAGAATCCAGACAAGTTTGGAGCATGGTGTCCAGCATCTAGCTCGGACGTCCTTTGGAAGATCCAACCGTTGATCGGCTGTGGAATTCCTATACCTACCACCTGTCAAACATTCAGCTCGATCCGACCGTCCAAACTCCGGGAACCTACCGATTAGGGCATCACTTTTTAGATCTGTTTCCTACGCGAATACGGATCCGACCCGAATACATGTTCATTTATGAACGAGATATATGACAACCTTTTAAAAGGAATTTTCTTATAAGGTATTGCACATTGTTTGTAACACTCGCCCATAAAATTTTGATCCTCCTCACGAGGTAATCTTAGCCATCACGCTGGTGTCAAACCACTCGGCAATATAGCTCCACGGCTGCCGACACTGCTCTAGACATGTAAATGCGCTTTTTGAGCGAGCTCAACTTCTTGGATACTCACCTCGGCGAGCGAACAAAGTTTGGACTCACCAAAGATAAAACATCACCGCCCCACGGATTACACGGGCGAGCACACGGCATCGCCCGCCGCAGCCACTTGACAAGCGGTATGTGACCACGCCACAAGATTCGACACTGTATCGGCATGGCGAACTGTTGCTTCATCGAGCCAATGTCCACCAACGCCGAACTACTTCAACAACTCGGCTGACATGGCAGCTGCAACATCTCCTCATCGATCTGCTCCGTCTCCTCGGCCGGACTGGGGGCTTCGTCATCCCTTCATCAGCACACTCCGGTAACTTCGGCGACACCAGCCGACCAGCTTCGTCACGTCAGCTGGACCGGGGGCTTTGTCTCGGCGAGTCAACCTTTACCAGCGTTGCCATGCCATTGCTTCATCGCCCATCGGGCAATGGGTATGCGGATCGAGTCCCAATTTTGGGTGTCGCTTTTCTTCGGACTACTACAACAAATAAACCAAGTGCTATTAATCCTAACAAATTTTGCTTGTTGGGTTTATTTTTCTTAAGGAATTATTACTCTGGTTTGTTCCATCATCTGTACACAGGTCTATCAAATGGCGGCCACATTAAAAACGGTCACGTGGTGGTTCGGCCAGTTTCCATACATAGTTCGTGACGCGCATCCGAACCCTGACCGCCCTGCAAATTCAGGCTTTATCACTGCGTCACGCTGACGCCCTGCATCGACATTGGCTTCAGCACGAGGCCACATCTCTTTAAATAAATTATTTTTGTGCAAAACAGTTACGCAAGGATTATATATATTATTATTATTTCCTGGACCGCACTATTTTATGTGTGCAGGTAATGGACTTTGACTGCGTCGCGTGGTCTCTTCGACGTCACTCTGCCGGCCTACATTGGCCGTGCTACGTCGCCACTTCAGATTGCCGAGCTCTTCGCTCCGCCACCTCGAGACCGGCTTGGGGGTGGGACCTTGTCCCGCATCAAGCTAGGACCGCGTCATCAACACCGAGCACATTAACCAGCTAAGTCGCTTTCATGCTAAAAAACTTTCAGTTTTAAATTTTGTTCGGTCCGACCAAGCATTATACCTTTTTTGACAAAAGGTTGTTTGCGAAAAATTTCCTTGTCCAAACTTTGTTTGTGACACTCAAATTCAAATACCCCGTTTACTTGGGGGCTTCCTTTATAAACCTTTCCTCTTGCAAATGATTATACTTGTATGCGGCTTCGTTCCTTGTTAGTGTATTCATACAATGTGCACCATATTAACCTAAGTGATTTGCAAGCTGGGTTGCCTTGCTCACTGTGTTTACCCCTCGTTCCCGATTGTTGGCTAGGGAGTAAAGGAGCACCTCTGCGATGTCACGATCGGTTCATCCGAGCGGACCTCGAGGCCCAGGTGAAGCGAAAGCTAAGCGCTCTTACTGTTTTCAATTATGGCGGCACTAGCAGAACTCATGAGTACAAAAAATCTATTGCACAAGTCTCATATTAACAATGAGCACCGAAGAAAGGTACCGGTGGGGGTACTATTTTCTTCGAAGATGCTTCTTACACTTCGTCGGTAATATAGCATAAGTTCGCTGAGCGCACTTTGTTTGTTACAACCTTATGGCCTGATTGCCTCGTTATCGGAAACACCGTTGATATTCTCGACAGGTGGAGTACATAACACTTTTCGGTCCTTGACCGAAGAGGGAGAAGCCGACGGTCAGTTAAGACGTGTTTAAAGTTCGGGTGAACAAAGAAATGATATTAGTACTTCAGTACATACAATCATTATACATAAAATTCTTTTACCCAAGTCACGCTGGGGATCTTAAATTAGTATGAGCCGTTTTTCTTCTTGGTCGTTGCAAAGTCTTTTTTTTCTATCATTCCTTTCTCGATGCAAGTGTGTGGTCAATAGCCGGATAGCCTTGTTTCTCTCTAAATCCGCTCCAGTGCAGTTTGCTAAACTAGCCTCGGAGAAGCACTCCACCTTTGGGATAAGGAGGTTGAAGCTATAGGCTGACCCGCTTGAAGTCTTAAGATAGGATGTGTCATGTTAAAGCACGACAGAAGCACCTTTAAAAAAAGAGTCCAATTTTTGGATTGGCACCGAACACTTGATCTAGTTCGGACATTAAACTTTTGAATAAGTTTTTTGGCTTCGCGAGCCTATGGCACTTTTAAACTATTTGTATGTTTCCAGCATTAGTCTCGCAGTGCAGCGCCGGACACCTTTAGGGACTCGGCAAAAACATTCTCGGATATCGCCCTATATGCATCGGTTTCGAATTGTGTCTTCGGTCAGTAGTTGGGTTGTCAGGCTCCTGTTCTTGCCTCCTACGTTCCGGTTTCTTCGGCTAGGTGTGCAAAGGGAGAACAACTGTGATTGTGCTTCCAACTTCATGGTTAAGCACCTCGATGGAGAAAGCCGGCGGCTGTCACAATAGGCGTAATCTGGTCAGCGATCCGATGACTATGTTGAATTACGGGCCATTAATAACATTGGCCGATGAGTTTACGGCTCGACCTCGGATGTCGTCGAACACTATCCCGGGGCTCATAGCTAGCTTCCCAGTTTAAATCTCCTATGACTAAGCAAAAGTTATAAAGCTCGCATATCGATTGCCTCGTTTCCACTAACACAACCGCCTTGAACGCAAGGAAGACGTCGGCTAAGGGTTGTTTTGTTAGTGCGGAAACACCCTGTGTTGTATCTACCAAGGGGTTTAAGCCGATGATGGGCCACTTTCAACTGATAAACGGTCGCAATGGAGTCAAAATAATGATGTAAAGTACTTAGATACATAGAATCATTACACATAATCTGTGATTTTACTCTGGACCACGATCCTTAATTGACCACCCGTGCCCACATTAAGGCTCGAGAGACTCTTGAGCTCCATGCTCATTATTTATAAATATTAAATGGGCACATCGATCCCCGATCTGGTGTTGCCACCCGACCCGATGTTTGAGGCTACTACATTGCTTATTCAATGCAGAGAATTCAAAGTGCTCAGTGTTCGACATGACCGAACTATGCGCATACATGTCTTCGGACAATAATAGGTACCATATGGATCTATCCTGCATCAAGCTAGTATGTTGCAGCGACTTCTCACGACCTTCTCTCAGGGGCCCGTTCGCCGATCACTATTATCTCTAATATATTGCCCCGCGTTTTTATTCCTATGTATGCTGCCGAGCTAGGAGTTGATCCTCAGGCCGATTTCGCGCATCGACTTGAGTCTCAGGGGCTACTAGGAACAATGGTTTTATGCTTTCCTTCAGGTGCATCTCAGGTTTTAGACTGATACACACCTTGAGGGATACTGGCTATATATCTCGGCAGAGGATAAACTGCACCAGTTAAAAATATTCACAAAAAATCAGCCATCGGGGTGGTCCACCACCTTGGAAGCAATCCGGCATAAAGCTGGGCGCTAGCGGCTAGCTCCATAGAGGGCATTTCCGGCATTAAGCTTCGGCTAAACTCCTTCAACTTTTACGGACCAAGATGATCTATGACTTCTTGGATATAGTCGGCGTTGGAGCTTGGGCGCGATCCGGCGTTGGAGCCTGGATACATTTCGGCGTTGGAGCTCGGAAGCGATCGCCATTGGTGCTTTCTGCAAAAGATACCTCGAATGCGGTCGGCGTTAGAGCTCGGGCCGCAAGAGGACCTTTGCATCCAGGAACAACTTCAAACCCGGCGTGGCATAAAAATAATAAGGCATTTATAAAGGCCGGAAACTTAAAGGGGCTCCTCGGATACCCAACGTGTAAACTCTTCGGATGCACTTAAGCGACCCTTAAGATCGAAGACGAGAAGATTTGTTGAACCAGTTTTCAAGACCGATGACCGAAGATGAAGAACAATTCGGAAGAATCGAGGAGCATCCCTAACGAAGACGGTTCGAGGGCTCTTGACGGTGTCTGGACTAGGTGGTACTCACCACGTCATCTCCCGATATGTTAGATTGGGCGAGGACCCCCATGGCCGTATACTCATGGGCGGTCCGGATAGCTGCCGCATACAAGGAAGATTCCACAAGACTTGGCGATCAAGACAAGGACTCCTCCCCACCGGCGTATTCGGCTAGGACTCTTGTTATCCTAGGCCTATGGTGCAATATATAAACCGAGGCCGGGCTAGTCGATAGATATACAACAATCATACCATAGGCTAGCTTCTAGGGTTTAGCCTCTACGATCTCGTGGTAGATCAACTCTTGTAATACTCATATTCATCAAGATCAATCAAGCGAGGAAGTAGGAGTATTACCTCCATAGAAGGGCGAACACAGGTAAACATTGTGTCCCTTGCCTCCTGTTACCATCCGCCTTAGGCCTTGAGATCGGGACCCCTGCAGAGATCCATTGGTTTTGACACCGACAATGCCGCCCGTAGAACCGCCGCCCGCACCACCACCCAACGCCCGTGCCGCCGCCTGCCGCCGTCTTGCCGGAATCTACCGCCGACCCTGCCGGTTTTTAGGTAAAAACCTAGATCGGTTTTATTAGGGTTTTGTTGGTTTTTTAGTTTAGCCGGTTCGTTTAGTTAGATCGGTTTCTCGTTCGGTTTTATTTATTTAACGAACATCCGTTTGTTTGTTTGTTTTAACGAACAATTTTCGCCGGTTAAGTTCAGATAGCGATCGGTCGCGCTGTTGGATTTTTCTTTTTAGTTTATTTTCAGCCAGGGACCTATCTGTGAATAGTTTTATCACGATTTAGCCCCTGATCTTTAAACTAGTATAACTTTTTACTCGTTTATCCAAATTAGATGAAACCAGCGCCTAAATCTTCGAATCGTTTTGTTCTTTCCAGTTAACCAACTTGAACATGATTTTGTTACTGTAAAATTTGAGTTTAGTCCAGATTAGTAAACGATCTTGTTTGGTTCGTATTTTGAGTTTTGTTACTCCGTTTGAGTTGAATCTTTTTGCAAATTGTAGCTAATCACATGTACCTATTGTTAAGATCTAATTCACATGTTAATAATGCTGTTAGGTTTTACTCTTGTTAGTTTAAGCCGTTTGCTTGTTTCGTGTTTGATTTGGATCTTTTCTCGATTTTCTCGTGTTTAGTTTGAGTGATTGCTTATGTATGCTATTGTTTGTCTCGCTAGATTACCGGTCTGAAGCTTGTTACTCTGAATATCTACAATTTGTAGATTGTCGACAAGGCAAGTTGCTCTTTGATCATACTCCTTTATACCAAGTGTTACTATGCATTAGTTCTGCCCTCAAATAGTTGCATGAGTAGGATTGGGAACATGTGGTTTTGGTTGTAGTGCTTGGGTAGGAACCTAATACGTTTTGATCACCCCAGGAATATACGTTATGCTTATTTATTGCTTAGCCATGCTACGTGAGCAGGGGTTTGGATGCGTGATTCACACATGGAAGTTTGAGAGTTATTTAATCATGGATAACATTAAGGTGGCAACTATAAGATATACATCTGGGTGGATTGGTTGAGGCACCTGGGGAACCCAATGTTGCCTATTTTTGGGAAATCCCAGAGTACCCATGTGATTCTTCCTATGGAATGCCACCCAGGCTCAAAGGGATCATAAGAATATTCTATGGGGAGCGTGGCGAAATTCAAAATTTTCTACGCATCACCAAGATCAATATATGGAGAGACTAGCAACGAGAGAGGGAGTGCATCTTCATACCCTTGAAGATCGTGATGCGTAAGCGTTACAAACGCTGTTGGTGGAGTCGTACCATGGCGATTCAGATCGTGGTCGATTCCGATCTAAGCGCCGAACGGACGGCGCCTCCGCGTTCAACACACGTACAACCCGGGGACGTCTCCTCCTTCTTGATCCAGCAAGGGGAGAGGATAAGTTGAGGGAGAACTCCGACACCACGACGGCGTGGTGGTGGTGGTGCTCGTGGTTCTCCAGTAGGGCTTCGCCAAGCACTACGGAGGAGGAGGAGGTGTTGGAGGAGGGAGAGGACTGCGCCAGGGAAGGGTGTGGCTGCCCTCCCACCCCCTCACTATATATAGGGGGAAGGGGAGAGGGGGCCGGCCCCTCTAGATGAATCTAGAGGAGGGGGCGGCCAGCGGAAACCCTAGATGGGTTTGGGCGCCCCACCCCTAGAAACTGCCCCCAAGCCGTGAGGGGTGGCTGCCCTAGGGGGCGCCCCAACCTCTCTGATTACGTGAGATGGGGTGGGAGGCGCTCAGCCTTGAGTGGGCTGATGTGCCCCCTCCCTTGGCCCATAAGGCCCCCAACGCTTCTTTGGGGCCTCGAAACCCCTTTCGGACACGCTGGTCATCACCTGGTACCCCCGGAACAATTCCGGACTCCAATACCCTTCGTCCAATATACCGATCTTCACCGGAGCTCCTCGTCATGTCCGAGATCTCATACGGGACTCCGAACAACCTTCGGTAACCACATACTATTTCCCATAACAACTCTAGCGTCACCGAGCCTTAAGTGTGTAGACCCTACGGGTTCGGGAACCATGCAGACATGACCGAGACACCTCTCCAGTCAATAACCAATAAGCAGGATCTGGATACCCATATTGGATCCCACATGCTCCACGACGATCTCATCGGATGAACCATGATGTCGGGGATTCAATCAATCCCGTATACAATTCCCTTTGTCAATCGGTACGTTACTTGCCCGAGATTCGATCATCGGTATCCCAATACCTCGTTCAATCTCGTTCGGCAAGAATCACTTTACTCGTTCCGTAATGCATGATCCGTGACTAACTACTTAGTCACATTGAGCTCATTATGATGATGCATTACCGAGTGGGCCCAGAGATACCTCTCAGTCATGCGGGTGACAAATCGATCTCGATTTGTGCCAACAGCAGACACTTTCGGAGATACATGTAATGCACCTTTATAGCCACCCGATTACGTTGTGGCGTTTGGTACACCCAAAGCATTCCTCACGGTATCCAGGAGTTGCACAATCTCATGGTCTAAGGAAATGATACTTGACATTAGAAAAGCTCTTAGCAAGCGAACTACACGATCTTGTGCTATGCTTAGGATTGGGTCTTGTCCATCACATCATTCTCTAATGATATGATCCCGTTATCAATGACATCCAATGTCCATGAATTAGAAACCATAACCATCTATTGATCAGCGAGCTAGTCAACTAGAGGCTCACTAGGGACATGTTGTGGTCTATGTACTCACACATGTATTACGGTTTCGATTAATACAATTATAGCATGAACAATAGACAATTATCATGAACAAGGAAATATAATAATAACCATTTTATTATTGCCTCTAGGGCATATTTCCAACAGTCTCCCACTTGCACTAGAGTCAATAATCTAGTTCACATCACTATGTGATTGTAATGAATCAACACCCATGGTGTTTGATCATATCTCCCTTGTGAGAGAGGTTATTAGTCAGCGAGTGCAGAACCTTTCAGATCCGTGTGTGCTTCTACAAATCTCTATGTCATCTTGTAGATGCAGCTACCATGCTCTATTTGGAGCTATTCCAAATAATTGTTCTACTATCTGAATCCGGTTTACTACAGAATCATCCAGTTAGTGTCAAAGTTTGCATCGGCGTAACCCTTCTGACGAACTCTTTTCACCTCCATAATCGAGAAAATTCCTTAGTCCACTAGTTACTAAGGATAACCTTGACTGTTGTCCTGTGATCCATTCTGGATCACACTTGTATATAGTGACTCATGGCAAGGCACACTTAGTCTTGGTACACAACATAGCATACTTTAGAGCCTACGTCTAAAGCATAGGGGACGACCTTCGTCCTTTCTCTCTATTCTACCGTGGTCATGTCTTGAGTCTTACTCAATACTCACACCTTATAACACAGCCAAGAACTCCTTCTTTGCTGATCTATTTTGAACTCCTTCAAAATCTTGTTACGGTATGTTCGTTTGGAAGTACTATTAAGCGATTTTGATCTATCCTTATAGATATTGATGCTCAATGTTCAAGTAAGCTTAATCCAGGTTTTTCCATTGAAAAGCACTTTTCAAATAACCCTATATGCTTTCCGGAAACTCTACATCATTTACGATCAACAACATATACTCATCGAGAAATTCGATAGTGCTCCCACTCACTTCTTTGGAAATACAAGTTTCTCATAAACTTTGTATAAACCCAAAATATTTGATCATCTCATCAAAGCGTATATTCCATCTCTGAGATGCTTACTCCAGTCCTTAGAAGGATTGCTGGAGCTTTGCATACTTGTTAGCATCTTATAGGATTGACAAAACCTTCTGGCTGTATCATATACAACCTTTCCTCAAGAAAATTGTTGAGGAAACAACGTTTTGACATCCTATCTGCAAGATTTCATAAATAATGCAGCAACTGCTAATATAATTCCAACAGACTCTTAGCATCGCTACGAATGAGAAAGTCTCATCGCAGTCAACTCCTTGAACTTGTCGGAAAACATCTTAACGACAAGTCGAGCTTTCTTAATGGTGACACTTACCATCATTGTCTGTCTTCCTTTTAAAATCCATACATGCCAACAGCCTTACGGCCATCAAGTAGTTCTTCCAAAGTCTATACTTTGTTTTCATACATGGATCCTTTCTCGAATTTTATGGCCTCGAGCCATTCGTCGGAATCCGGGCCCACCATCGCTTCTCCATAGCTCGTAGGTTCATTGTTGTCTAGCAATATGACCTCCAAGACAGGATTACGTACCACTCACGGAGTAGTATGTATCCTTGTCGACCCTCTGAGTTTTGGTAGTGACTTGATCCAAAGTTTCATGATCAATATCATCAGCTTCCACTTCAATTGGTGTAGGCGCCACAGGAACAACTTCCCGTACCCTGCTACACTCCTCCATCCTCCCACTCAATTCTTTCGATAGAAACTTTTCCTCGAGAAAGGACCCGATTATAGAAACAATCCCTTTTGCTTCCGGATCTGAGACAGGAGGTATACCCAACTATTTTGGGTGTCCTATGAAGATGCATTTATCCGCTTTGTGTTTGAGCTTATCAGCCTGTAACTTTTCACATAAGCGTCGCAGCCCCAAACTATTAGAAAGCGACGACTTAGGTTTCTCTAAACCATAGTTCATACGGTGTCGTCTCAGCGAATTGCGTGGTGCCCTATTTAAATGAATGCGGTTGTCTCTAATGCGACCCATAAACGATAGTAGTAATTCGATAAGAGACATCATGGTATGCACCATATCCAATAGGTTGTTGTTATGATGTTCGGACACACCATCACACTATGGTGTTCCAGGCGGTATTAGTTGTGAAATGTCTTAATTGTGTGCCAAACTCGTAACTCAGATATTCATCTCTATGATCATATCATAGACATTTTATCCACTTGTCATGACGATCTTTCAACTTCACTCTGAAATTACTTGAACCTTTCAATAATTTAGACTTGTGTTTCATCAAGTAAATATACTTAGCATCTACTCAAATCATCTGTGAAGTAAGAACATAACAATATCCACTGCGTGCCTCAGCACTCACTGGACAACACACATCAAAATGTATTACTTCCAACAAGTTGCTTCTTGTTCCATCTCACTGAAAACGAGGCCTTTCAATCATCTTGCCCATGTGGTATGATTTGCATGTCTCAAGTGATTCAAAATCAAGTGAGTCCAGCGATCCATCTGCATGGAGTTTCTTCATGCGTATATTCCTATAGTCGTGGTTAGCATGTATCAATCTTTTCAAAAAGCAGAGTGAGTCCAAAGATCCATCAATATGGAGCTTCTTCATGCGTTTTATACCAATATGACTCAAGTGGCGATTACCACAAGTATGTAATAGTACTATCATTACTATCTTATATCTTTTAGCGCGAACATGTGTATCACCACGATCGAGATTCAATAAACCATTCATTTTAGGTGCAAGACCGTTGAAGGTATTATTCAAATAAGCGAGTAACCATTATTATCCTTAAATGAATAACCGTGTTCCGATAAACATAATCCAATCATGTTTATGCTCAGCATAAACACCAAATAACAATTATTTAGGTTTAACACCAATCTCGATGGTAGAGGGCGGCGATGCTTGATCACATCAACCTTGGAAACACTTCCAACACACATCTCATCTCACCTTTAGCTAGTCTCCGTTTATCTCGTAGCTCTTTTATTTAGAGTTACTAGCGACTTAGCAACCCGAACGGTATCTTAATACCACAATGTGCTACTAGGAGTACTAGTAAAGTACACATTTAATATAATGTATGTCCAATACATACTTTTGTCAACCTTACCGACCTTCTCATCTACCAAGTATCTAGGGTAGTTACGCCGATGATTGTTCCTCATTCTGAAGCACTTAGTCTCAGGTTTGGGTTCAACCTTGGGTTTCTTCACTAGAGCAGCAACTGATTTGTCGTTTCATGAAGTATCCCTTCTTGCCCTTGCCCTTCTTGAAACTAGTGGTTTTACTAACCATCAACATTTGATGCTCCTACTTGATTTCTACTTTCGCGGCGTCAAAGGTCGCGAATAGCTCAAGGATCACCATATCTATCCCTGATATGTTATAGTTCATCATGAAGCTTCAGTAGCTTGGTGGCAGTGACTTTGGAGAAACATCACTATCTCATCTGGAAGACTAACTCCCACTCGATTCAAGTGACTGTAGTACTCAGACAATCTGAGCGCATGCTCAACGATTGAGCTTTTCTCCCTTAGTTTGTAGGCCAAGAAACTCATCAGAGGTCTCATACCTCTTGGCCGCGGACACTAGTCACGAAATCCCAATTTCAGCCCTTGGAACATCTCATATGTTCTCATGGCGTTTCAAAATAGTCTTGGCTCCTCAATTCTAAATAGTTTAACATTCTTGAACTATCACGTAGTCATCAAAGCGTGTATGTCAGGATGTCATAACATCCACAGATGATAACCCACAAGTATAGGGGATACATAACAGTTTTCCGAGGGTAGAGTATTCAACCCAAATTTGTTGATTCGACACAAGGGGAGCCAAAGAATATTCTCAAGTATTAGCAGCTGAGTTGTCAATTCAACCACACAGAAACTTAGTATCTACAACAAAGAGTTTAGTAGCAAAGTAATATGATAGTGGTGGTAGCAGTAACAAAGTAATGACAACAAAGTAATGTTTTTGGTATTTTTGTAGTGATTATAACTTGATGTAGCGGAAAAGTAAATAAGCGTAAACGATTATATGGAAGCTCGTAGGCACGGATCGGTGATGGATAGTTATCTTGGGATGCGGTTCGTCATATATGATTATAACATAGGGTGACATAGAACTAGTTCAATTCATCAATGTAATGTAGGCATGTATTCGAATATAGTCATACGTGCTTATGGAAAGGAACTTGCATGACATCTTTTGTCCTACCCTCCGTGGCAGCGAGGTCCTATTGAAACTAAGGATATTAATGCCTCTTTTAATAGAGAGCCGGAACAAAGCAATAGCACATAGTGAATACATGAACTCATCAAACTATGGTCATCACCGAGAAGTATCGATTATTGTCACTTGAGGTTGTCGGATCATAACACATAATAGGTGACTATAGACTTGCAAGATAGGATCAAGAACACACATATATTCATGAAAACATAATAGGTTCAAATCTGAATTCATGGCTTTTCGGGCCTAGTGACAAACATTAAGCATAGCAAATTCATAGCAACATCAATCTCAAAACATAGTGGATACTAGGGATCAAACCCTAACAAAAGCTAACTTCGATTACATGATAAATCTCATCCAACCCATCACCATCCAGCAAGCCTACGATGGAATTACTCACGCCTGACGGTGAGGCATCATGAAATTGGTGACGGATGATGGTTGATGATAACGACGGCGACAAATCCCCCTCTTGAAGCCCGAGCAGGACTCCAGATCTGCCCTCCCAGAGAGATTAGGGCTTGGCGGCGGCTCCATCGTAAAAGCAGCGATGATTTCTTCTCTCTGATTTTTCTCCCGAAAGCCAATATATGGAGTTGGAGTTGGCGTCGGAGGGTGTCACTGAGGGCCACGAGGTAGAGGCGCCCGGGGAGGCGCGCCCCACCCTCGTGGGACAGGGTGTGGGCCCCTGGTCTTCATCTTTGGCAAGGATTTTTTATTTTTTATAAGACATCCGTGGAGTTTCAGGTCATTAGAGAACTTTTGTTTTCTGCACATAAAACAACATCATGGCAGATTCTTTGAAAACAGCGTCGATCGGGTTAGTTCCATTCAAATCATACAAGTTAGAGTCCAAAACAAGGGCAAAAGTGTTTGGAAAAAGTAGATCTGACGGAGCGTATCAACTCCCCCAAGCAAACCCTTGCTTGTCCTCAAAGCAATTCATTTGACAAACTGAAAGAGAAAAAGAAAAACTTTTACAAACTCTGTTTGCTCTTGTTGTTGTACCTATGTCAAGCTAGCATTCAGGTTTTCAGCAAAGATCATAACTAACCACATTTGCAATAACTCCTAGGTCTC
The DNA here is from genome assembly GCA_021605145.1 of Aegilops bicornis. Lineage (NCBI taxonomy): Eukaryota > Viridiplantae > Streptophyta > Magnoliopsida > Poales > Poaceae > Aegilops > Aegilops bicornis. The sequence goes on along the minus strand of CM038673.1, from coordinate 64,587,657 downwards.
ATGTTTACTCATATCACTAACATAATCAGCTAGCAAGCCATAATAATAAATCTCGGATGACAACACTTTCTAAAAATATTCTTTATATGATATAACAAGATTGTATCTCGCTAGACCTTTCTTAGAATGCAAGACATAAATGCAGAGCACCTTAAAAGATCAAGGACTGACTAGACATTGTAATTCATGGTAAAAGAGATCCAATCATAGTCATACCCGATATAAATTAACAATAATGAATGCAAATGTCAGCTGTGCTCTCCAGCTAGTGCTTTTAATAAGAGGGTGACGACTCAACATAAAAGTAAATAGATAGGCCCTTGGCAGGAGGAAGCAGGGATTTGTAGAGGTGCAGGCTTGATTTTGAAATAGAGATAAATTATATTTTGAGCGGCATACTTTCATTGTCAACATAACAACTAAGAGATGACGATATCTTCCATGCTAAAGAAATTATAGGCGGTTCCCAAATAAAATGGTAAAGTTTATACTCCCCCTCCCCCACAAGCATCAATCCATAGCTTGCTTGAAACAACGAGTGCCTCCAACATTCCAGCGGGTGCAGGGGAGTTTTGTTTGATTATTTTAATTTAGTTTGCATAAAGCATGGGACTGGGCATCCCGGTGACCAGCCATTTTCTCGTGAGTGAGGAGGCAGATTCAATCCTCTTGAGAATAACCCGCCTAACACGGAAGATAAGGGCAACCTAGTTGATATATGAGCTATTCGAGCATGCAAAGCAGAATGTTTATTTGAAGGTCTAGAGTTTGGCACATACAAATTTACTTGGAGCAGCAGGTAGATACGCATATAGGAAGGTATAGTGGACTGATATGGAATAACTTTGGGGTTTAAGGGATTGGATGCACCAGCGGTATTCCGCTTAGTACAAGTGAAGGCTAGCAAAAAGGCGGGAAGCGACCAACTAGAGGCGACAGCAGTCATGAACATGCATTAAAATTAGAAACATTGAATACAAGCATAGAGTAGGATATAATCCACCATGAACATAAATATCGTGAAGGCTATGTTGATTTGTTTCAACTACATGCGTGAACATGTGCCAAGTCAAGTCACTTAAATCATTCAAAGGAGGATACCACCCCATCATACTACATCAGAACCATTTTAATAGCATGTTGGCACACAAGGTAAACCATTATAACTCGTAGCTAATCAAGCATGGCACGAGCAACTATGATCTCTAATTGTCATTGCAAACATGTTTATTCATAATCAGCTAAATCAAGAACGATGAACTCATCATATTTACAAAAACAAAAGAGGTCGAGTTCATACCAGCTTTCCATCTTAGTACATCCATCATATATCATCATAATTGCCTTTCACTTGCCACGACGAGCGATGTGAATAATAATAAGAGTGCCGTGCATTGGACTAAGCTGGAATCTCTGAGCATTCAATAAGCGAGGGAGAAGACAAGGCAATATGGGCTCTTGGTTAAATCAACAATGATGCATATAAGAGCCACTACAACAATTTAATCATGGTCTTCTCCTACTAACCCCCAAAGAAAAGAAAAGAAATAAAAACTATATACACTGGTGTCGGTGTCAAAACCGGCGGATCTCGGGTAGGGGGTCCCGAACTGTGCGTCTAGGCGGATGGTAACAGGAGACAAGGGACACGATGTTTTACCCAGGTTCGCGCCCTCTTGATGGAGGTAAAACCCTCGTCCTGCTAGATTAATATTGATGATGTGTGTTACAAGAGTGGATCTACCACGAGATCAAAGAGGCTAAACCCTAGAAGCTAGCCTATGGTATGATTGTTGTTAGTCCTCTGGACTAAAACCCTCCGGTTTATATAGACACGGATAGGGTTAGGGTTACCACAGTCGGTTACAATGATAGGAGATCTACATATCCGTGTCGTAAGCTTGCCTTCACGCCAAGAGAAAGTCCCATCCGGACACGGGGCGAAGTCTTCAATCTTCTATCTTCATAGTCTTGGAGTCCGCCGATGATGATAGTTAGGCTATCCGGACACCCCTTAGTCGGAACTCCCTCGGTAGCCCCGAACCGGGCCAGATGACAGCAGTCCGGGCGTATATTGTCTTCAGCGTTTCAAAGCGGGTTCTCCTTCAATCTTCATGTTCCCGTCCGAATAGTGTCGGCTTCTTCTGAATGTTGCGCTCCTTGGCTCCTCGCCCAATAATGGCCTTCTTCCGCATGTAAATGCGAATCACGAAGGGCTGGGATATTTTACATTTACCCCCTAGCAGCGCGAGCAGGCCGCCTATAAGAGAGGCGAGGATCTAGATCCAGCTCACACCATCCTCCATCCATAAGTTCTCATCAGGCGCCTCGGCAATCCATTCCATCATGGATAGCCAGCGCGGCTCCTCCTCTCGCGCTCCCAGCCTAAGCCAGAGATTGGGGAGATGCTCGAGTTCCACCAATGAGCTAGTGGTACTCGAACCGAGGATATCTTCCCCAGCTTTCATGGTTCGGTTTCGGGCGGACTAGCCACCTACAAGGGTGGTAAGCGGTAGGGCGTCTAACCCTTCAAAGGGAGGCGGGTATGCTTTGTCCCCTATCTAATAAGGGGTCTCGGATTTCCCATACATCCGTTTCTCGGGGCTCCTAGAGTTCTCGGACTCCAACTTGACCACCTCCTCCCGCCTCCATTTTGCACGCCAGCCGGGCTTACGTAGCTTTTGCGAGCTGTTCTTGGGCATGAGCCCCATTTTGCCCTATGGAAGAGATTGTTTTGTCTCGTACCCGTTCTCATGAGAATTCGATATATCAAGTGGGCGGGCGAAATATGCCGCATCGCCGGGACGGATATCTATCCGGCACCCGAAGAAAGGCGTCCGAAGCCAGCCTTGAATGGTTCTACATGGAGGATGCCCTCTGCGGATCCGATCCGGATCGGCCTCGGAGTTCAACCAATGCTCCCTTGAAGAAAGCGCCTGAGTTGGCGCCCTTGAGCCCTCAGCGGGAAGATGATAGGAGAGCGTCCATTATCCGATGGGCGGTTTAGGTTCTTGGCCCACTACTGGATTGACCATGATTGGAGTCATGGCCACGTGCATTATCACGAGGGGTGCAGCCACTCCAATATATGGGCCACCCTATGTGGGATTTCAGCGGAAGGCGATGCCACCACGTCATGGCATAAAGGGCGAGGCTAGGCAGCGATCGGCAAAGATCTGTCCGGCTTGTACAAGGGAGAGGAGGAGGACTTCCTCCGCAAGAATCCGTTGAATGGATTTTCTATGAATAACCCTCGGAGCTGGGTAGCGGATGTTCATCTAGCCGATCCATACTTTTTTAAAGTCAAGTATCTTACTCTGCGATTTCGGCAGGGAGCTTACGCCGGGGCGTGGAGGGCATAAAGCCTGGCTCCACAGCCGAGGATGCGGAAAGATCCCTTGATCCGACCTCGAAGAGGATCCGGGACATAAAGGTGGAGCTGATTGGCGGGGTGTTCCACCAGCGTAGCATAGACAATGCCCTAGTCGCCATTCTGACTGACTACCCGGTTTGTTTCCGGCCTCCCGGTGGCTGTGACCAAGGTCTTGACACCATCATTTGATCCGGCGCTCAATTGACCATCCCATGCGATGGTTCATCGCGAGAGGAATTGCCTTTAAGGGTCAGCCCGGCCCGGCAGGAGGAAGAGAGGCGGCGCATAAGCCAACGTCGCGCCAGCGATGCGGAGCACCGCTATTTTTAAGGAAGGATCCTAGGAGGTATATTAATGCTCATAACCTTTCCGAGAAAGTGCGCTCGCCGTCTGATGTCCGAAGAGGTTGCCAATCAAGCCTCCGCCCGGCCATGCTCAACGCGCATGGTCGGGAGGGCGAATACAAAGCGTGAGCCGGGCGGCTCCTCCGACGGAGGATGCGAAGCGAGCTGTCCGCCACCAGTCACGAGGTGGAGCGCGCCATGATCACGAGCGTCGTCGGACGGTTCTTCGTGGCGTGTTTCTCCCCGGGCGTTAAATGCCTTTAAAAGCGGGAAGCAGCACCTCCGTGCCGCTCAAGATGGGTTAACCAGAGCCACGAAGCGGTATGTGAAAGACATACGGGTAAGTAATTTTAATAGTTATATATGCATTAGCCCCGAGACTTAAAATAGTTGAAATAACTGATTTAAGGATCAATTATCATCTGAGGTCTTACGGAGAAGAATACCCATCTGTCCCGGGAGCTCCAAGAGTGCAAGGCCCAACGAGGCCGCATGGCAGCATACGAGAGAGCCCACGAGACCCCGCTGGTAAGATGTACTGAAAAGATAATTATTTAGCAAAGTGTGGCGTGAATCGACAATAATATTGCGAGTTAAACCGGACTATATCCGAGACGGAGCAACAACTCTACTGCGTCGGCTAAAGGCCGGCGAGAGGTGCTTATGAAGGTGCAGCGGGGAAAACAAGCTCCAAGATGCCCACACCCGGCAAGGAGAAGAGCTGAAAGGTGTTAGAGTCCCGGTATGCGAAAAGCTCAAGTGAAGGAGAATCGGCGGCTTCGTCGCGGCATTTATAATGAAGTGTGAGCGAATTCCTTTGAAAAAGAAGAATTGACGAGGAAGTCGATTGAATGAAATATGTCTTTAGGTGTGCTCATAGGTCATCCTGCCCGGAGAAATGCACTGAGTCAGCGGGTGACCAACTTCGAGCTAGTGCAATTGCTCGAGCGATGTTGACGGCGATGATGAAGTGGCGTCGTTCATGCTTTATGGCCATAGTCTCCCTACGAGGGCCTTGGTGGGCTTGTTGAGAAGCTTGAGGGGAACGCAGCTGGCGCCTCCGTTTGTGGAAGATATCGGCCTGCCCGTCAGGCGCCGAGGAGGCTGGGCCATGGTGAAGACACGTTTACCGAAGTCTGACCCAAACCACATGGCGAGGTGGGACTGCGGGGCACGATGGGAAGAGATCGGTGAGCTCGATGTGCGGCCAAGTAGAACTGGCCGCGAAATATTCCCAACAGGACTGTAAATTAGACAGCCTGTTAGATGGGATTGAGGAGGAGTACAATCGATCGGTTTAGCGATGTAATTTGAAATGACATGTAAAAATGCCTTCTAGCCGGATTGTAGATCGTTTGTCTTTGCGGACCGTTTCACTTCAACCTCGGGACCCAACAGTGGGAGTGTATCCGAATACCCTTACGGTTATAAAAGGACCGGGGCATGCATGGAGACAAAGGCGTCAGGTCATAATTGCTTTATCGAGACAAGTGCCCAACTAGTTATGTTATATTACATGGTTAGTAAGAAACATCTTCCGGGGAGAATAGTTCCGTTAAGGAGTTCCTTTCCCTAGGAGGCATGCCCTAAAGTGCAATATGGGACTGCGAAAATAAGCGGAAAAAAAGCATGCAGGGGCGAGATAAATAAGTAAGTAATAAATCATCTTTCAAGTCACCGGTGAATATTCTCTTAAAACGCTAGCTTTACGGCTTCATGATCCGGTCTGAGGTACACATCCGGCTGACCAGCGATTAACAATGTGAGAGGTGCTCCCTTTACCTCCTAATGCAGAACAATCGGGGAGCGTGAGGGGAGTAACCACAGGCCAGACAACCCAGCTTGGCCAAAACTTAAGTCATATCGATGCATATAATGGTGAATAAAAGGTACATGCAGATATGACACATGTATTGGGCATGAAGCCCGTATGAATAAGCTTACATTAAAAGCCCCGAATTAAAATAGTGCCGAGGCACATCAAGTGTGTCTTGAACAAAGCGCCATCGGCCCATAAAGGTATTGAGAAAAAAAGTGGGAAGAAGGAGAAGGGCGAGAGACGGTAAAAAAAAAGGGGTGGGCCGGGGAGTGAGGCGAACCCGGAGTCCGGCGTTAAGCGTAGAATCTTGAAGGCAGGCTGCATTCCATGGGTTCGGCTCGAGTCGGTTGTCGGATCACGTTCGTAAGCGGTATGCTCCGCCCGGTCGGGACTTGAGTCGATGATGAAGGGACCTTCCGCTTGGGCTTAAAGTTTGTCCTTTTTCTTGTCCGACGAGCGTAGAACAAGTTAGCCAACATTGTAAGTTTTGGCCCGTGCTTCTCTGCTTTGATATCTTGAGTCTCCTGCGATAAAATCACCCGGAGCGAGCCTTTTACCGCGTCCGTTCCTCCTCTAAAGAGCATCCAAACTGTCTGCCGATCTAACTTCGGCTTCTCTTTCTTCGTACATGCGCCGCAGCGAGTGAGTCATGAATTATATCGCGGGCAGAAGCGCCTCTGGCCGTATACCATGAAAAATGGTGTCAATCCGATGAATTCGGTTTTGGTGTGGTCCGCAGCCCCAGTCTGGTCGAGCTCCTCTACCCGGTGCGTGTTAGATTCATTGAGGACGCGCACTAGTCTGCAGGTTGATGCCGCTCATTATTAGACCATTTGCTCGCTCGACTTGACCCGTTAGTTTGGGGGTGATAGGCGAGCGTAATCGAGCTTAATGCCCATATTTTTGCACGGAAGTTTAACCTGGTCGGCCGTGAAGTTCATGCCGTTATCGGTGATGATCTTTGTGGGGGCGTAAGCGGTGTACTACCCCGGATATGAAGTCTATCACGGTCCGGATACTGCCGTTTTAACGAAGCTTGGCCTCAATCCATTTGGTGAATTTGTCCACCATGACCAATAAGTATTTGTGCTTGTGGGTTCCCCCTTTAAAGGGGTCCAACCATGTCAAGCCCCGGACCGTGAGCAGCCCGAGTAATGGGTATAGTTTTGAGGCGGTGGGTGGCATGTAGCTCTGATTAGCAAAGACACGGCAACCGGCCTTCGTTGGACTAAGTCCTGACATCTGCACCGGGCTGTCGGCCTAATAAAATCCTGTCTGGGGAGGAGGCCTTGCCTACAAGGGCCGGGCTGCGGCGTGGTGCCCGCCCGGTCGGCGTGAATTTCAACCCGAGGAGATTTCGCCCTTCCTCTTCGGAGATACACCTTTGAGGTTGTGCTTTTCTTATAAGTTCTCCCTCCATGGACCTTGTGAGGCTTTAGATCGCCCGAACTATCAGCGGGCCTCATTTTGGTCTTCCGGGAAGTTCACTGCCGCATTAAGTAGGCGAGGAATGGATTCATGTCCACGCAGACAATTACTGCCATTATTTCGTGAGTGAAGGTGTTATTTTAGATTGGTTGAGCCTCCGATTGTGTCGAATGAATAGTGCGAGTTGGGTGATACGGCAAGCTCCCGATTGTTATTTCCGGACTCCTCTTCCATAATACAGCGGATGGCTTGAAAGAGCCGTTCGAGGAAAGATGTTTGGAGGAGAACGGCGTCTACGTTCAGCGCCGATGCGTGCTAACTACGATACCTGCTGCTTGGTTATTATCCGGGCTACATGGTGGAATTCTAGTCCTTGAACCGGTGACATTTTTTAGAGGCCCGGCGTTGCGATAAGCTGCCATTTTGGATCTTTAGGCGTCAAAGTCTCCATTTACTTGGGATATAGCGGTTTGAATCCCGAGGCACCTCTAGGCGTTGAATGCCCATGGAGATTGCCATCCGGAGTCCATGTATAGAAGGGCCTCGTGTTACATTGCGTTGTTGGAGTCCATGTACATTATTTGGAAGTATGTATTGGATTATGTGTCTCTAGTTGGGGACGTCAGAGGGCGGCGCCCATTTAAGCCGACCAACATTTTGGATCCGTCGAAAATGCATGATCCGGTTAGATGCAGCGCGCCGTACTCTTTAGGAGAGTTAACCTTGGTCCATTCGGCGTGAAGTCAGCCAGAACACTGCGACTTGATAGCTACGCCGTGGTTTGTAGGTTATGTCCAAATGGTAAAACTCGATAGCCCATTTTGCAATCCTGCCCGTTCGCGTTGCGATTGTTTATAATATTGTTGAGAGGTACTTGGAGGCCACTGTTATTGAACACTCTTGAAAGTAGTGTCGCAGCTTCAGGATGCCATATGAACACCGCATCGCTATCTTTTGATAATGTGGGTGCCGGGATTTGCATGGAGTTAGAAACGGTGGATCGTAGTACACTGGTTTGAAGAGGAATTTGTGCCCTTACTGTTTCACCGTTCAGCAATGAGTACCCGCGTTGACAACTTTGATGTGTTGCTAACGCGATATATAATAACATAGGTTCGCCGGGGATAAGTACAGCCAGAACAGTTGTTGCCCACGGTATGGCCTTTATTTCTTGAGTCCGGTTCACGGCATCCATCCGTCCATTCGAAATGTTGATGCGCCGGAGGAGGTAGAGGGGCAGAGCCTTTTCTCTCCCCAAGCGGAAATGAAGTGACTTAATGCCGCTACGCATCCGGTTAGTTTTGTATCTGCTTGAGGTCTTTTGGAATATCAATTGTAATGAGCTCGGATTTTATGAGGGTTGCTTCAGATTCACTCTACGGATCTGATGAAGCCAAGGAGCTTTCGGCTGAATGCGCGAAGAACACATTTTTTCGGATTGAGCTTAATGTCCTTATGCTGAGGAGGTTGTCGAATGTCACCCTCAGAGTCTTCTACTACGACTCCGACAT